>JXCR01148647.1:530106-551622 GCA_002079205.1 Phalaenopsis hybrid cultivar | reverse complement strand
TATATATATATATATATAATTTAAAAGAGCAGCTCATTGCTCCTTACACGTTAAACATAATAAAGAAAGTACATAATTTGGGAGGGAAGGAGGATCCCTACTAAAAAGAAAAAAATACATTGAGACCTAAGGGTTCCTTCGTCCGCAATACAACTCCACACAAAAAAGGTGAAAAGGATGCAAAACAACCTATCATTTCCAGTAATACATGTATCTCAAAAAATTATATCAAACAAAAGTATTATACCAAAAGTAAACATGTACATAAAGTGCAAAACAAAAATATGCAAGCTGTAAGCCCAATAATCTTGAAACTGCTCAATCTCCCAATTCAAGAGCAAAATTATAGCAATATAATAGTCCTGAAAGAGAAACAAACTAGTAATATGGCAACTTCTTAGAACATGTAGATCATATCTGTTAGTAGAAATAATGACAGTAAGTGGATAAGGCATTAAAAAAGCTGTCTTTATACTCCAATGATAATAGGTGCCTTTAGAGAAATAGAGCCCGAGAAGTGGTAAGAAAATCAGGCTCCTAGTAGAAGCTCCTAAATTTTAGAAATAGTAATAAAATCCCATTCATGGCCTCAAAAGCCGATAGCCCCCACCAATAAAACCCCCATATGAACCCCGTGAGCTGCACTAGCTCAGCCCAACCACACAAACATCTTTTAGCAAGCTCCAAGTATAACCAACAAAAGAATCTCATACAACATTGTATTACCATAGAACTCATCATTGCAATCCAATAAAAATAGTATTCTATACAGAACACACTTCTCCCAATAATTATAAGAAATGTAAAGGCATAGAGTCCCAAATTTGAGATAAGCACACTAACAGATACGCACAGCCCAAACCTCAAACAGCAATAGTAAACCAATCTACCATCATTCCAGAGATCATAAAAAGAGGTACAAATGTTAATAAAATAATAGTGTGACTCAACCTCAATACCCAGGAAGGTATGCAAAAAGTAAAAGGCTGCACCGAAGAAACAACCACCAAAGTTTTGAAGAAAAAATCCATAAAAATCCACAGTAAAAAGCTCACGATTTTTATTTAGAGAATCATATATCACAGAAAAGTGAGACTGCACCCATAGAAGAAACCCCATACTTTTAATCCAAATCAGAGGCAAAAAGTGGAGCCACGGGCCTCCAAGTTTAGTAATAGTAATCGAACAACAGGAGCCATTGGCCTTCGAGATATCCCTGAAATATTGCTACCAAAAAAGGGAGCCATGAGCCTCCCAATAAAACCTCATCTCTTGCCTCCAAACAAAATTGTACAAGTGATGTACGCAAACCAGCAAACCTTGTTTTCTATCAAGTCAAAACATGTAACCAAATTACCAAATTCCAAAGCATGATCCCAAGATAAAGTAAAGAAAAGATAGAAAGAAAAGTTCCAAATGAAACTGAGGCAATACAAGTCATCAATATACCGCAATACAATAGCCTCAAGCACGTAAGAATAAGGCATCAATAGTATCACCATGAATCAAATTATAAAGGTGGGGGGAGGGGGAGTTTGTCCAATAAAAATGCCATTATGCCCATGTTTAGCCAAACAATTAGCAGGCCTATTTCCTTTGTGATTTACAAAGTTATACTGAATAGAGAGATTAGAGCTGGACACCGTACTACCTATACGATTGATCAAAATCCTCATATTCCAAAGAGGCTTAATCTTTCCCATTGAAGTGTGAAATAGAGCTTGAGAATCAAATTCAATAGTGAGATTAAAGAAGCCATGGGAGATGGCTATTTGTAGAGCGCCTAAAATAGCCCTAGTTTCAGTCTCCAAAGGAGAAGAGGAAAAGCATGGTGAAGCAAAGAAAACCAGACACTGACCGCTAGCATCCCGAAATAAAACTCCAATTCCAGACTTCTCCCCATTAAAACTACCATCAATATTACCCTTAATCCACCCATGGAAAGGAGGAGACCAATTTTTTAAAGTTGGTCTACAAACATTACAATTCTAAGAAATTGCACCTCCCAACGCTTTGGAGGCTTTAGGAAATTTGGCAACAATAAGAGCAACAAGATTATGGGGGTTATGAGGAGAATCCTCATACTTTTGACTATTTCTTCCAACCCAAATAGACCAAAGACAATCATAGGGAAATAATGGAGCTTCTTGTGATAGTAATCAATGTTCTTTCAAGTTTCCAAAATACTCTTAATGTGGAGTCTAATTGGCCATCTTAAACCAAAATAGAAACCAATATGTTGCCAAACTATGGAAGCAAAATTGCATTCATAAAATAAATGATTAGGGGATTTAGTCTCTTGCTTACAAACATAACAAATAGAAGCAATTTTAAACCCTTCATTTTCAAGATGTCATCAAGGGGTAGGAAGTTATAAAACAATCTCCAAATAAAGAAAGAGATAGAAGTGGAGATGAATTGGTGCCAAGTATATTTACTACAAAAACATCATGGGTGGTTGTAGAACTGAGTGTAAATCATTTTAGTGATGGAGACATTAGAATGAGAGTTCCACATAGGAACATCTCTAGAGGCAGTATTAATCTGGATGTTAACAATAGAAGTAGCTTCTTCACCAACAAGAGTCCACAACTTAGTGATATTCCAATCTTCATTTATCTAAGAATTCATAACCACTAAGATCTTCGTCTAAAGTAGAATGATGTAAGTTTGACAAATGGGAAGTACTCCAGTGATCATTCCAGAAAGAGATATTTCCTTCCCCTATGTCCCAAAAAATGAAGTGAGAAGCCACCTCACGTGCAAGAATGATGACTTTCCAAATTTTAGAGTTACCCACATGCCAGGAAACAACAGAAGGGTGGACATGAGTGCAATACATATGTAAAATAAATTGAGACTAAAGAGAATCTTGGGCTCTGAATTTGTACCAAAGTTTGCACATATTTATATCAATAATTTCTTTTAAGGTTTTGAACCCAAGCCCCCTGACTTGCAAGGCTTGCAACCTTTCTTCCAACTAGCCCAGATTATAGAGGATGGATTCTATCGCCAAAGAAATTTGTTAAAGAAAACTTCAAGAGTATTCTGTGTGCTTTTCTTTATTTTCAGCACCTGCATAGAATATAAAGGAATACTATATAACACACTTTTAAGAAGAGTGAGCCTACCTCCATTAGACAAGAAGGTGTTTCTCCAGTCATTGATTTTAGATTTGATAGAATCCACCACATCATCCATTTGAATTTGTTTCCTCCTTCTCCTTAGCAAGTTAACCCCAAAGTATTTTAAAGGGAGCTTTGCAATCTTGCAACCAGTATAATCAGAAGCCTATTTTTCAATGTTTTGATCTACCTTGCTGCCAAAATAAATGGAGCACTTATCAAGGTTAAAGATTAGACCAGAGGCATCCTTAAAATCTTTGAGTAAAGTCATCATAGCTTTGATGGTAGGCTTACTAGCATTGGAAAATAATGTGGCATCATCTGCATATGCTAGATGGTTAATAGCAATTTTCGATTTATGAGAGTATTGAAAATGAGGATGAGTTTGATGTAACCTGTTTATAAGTCTCGAGAGAAAAAAAAAGTAATTATAACAATGGTATGGGAGATAGGATCTCCCTGCTTAATGCCTCCAGCTACAGAGAAAAAACCAAAACATTTACAGTTAACAATAATACTGTAATGGTTATTCGCTAACCATCTTTTAAAAATTAAACAAAATTCCACATTAAAATCCTTAGCCTTAAGGATATTCAGAATAAAATCCCAACTTATAGTGTCAAAAGCTTTTCTTATATCAAGTTTAAAAACCATGTTTCTACCTTTGCATTTCTTGTCAAGATCTTCTGTCAATTCCTGAGCCAGCAAGATAATATATGTAATATCTCAACCTTTTATAAAAGCCGATTGTTGAGGAGATATAATTTTCACAAGATGAGGTTGTAGCCTTGTAACAATAATTTTACTCAATATCTTATAGATAATGGTAGTGAGTGAAATATGATGGAATTTGTCCCAAGTAATTAGGAATGAGAACAATAGAAGCGGAGCTGAAATAATTACCTGAATCTTCTCCTCGAAAGAAACTTTGAATAACCTTAACCACTTCTTTTTTAATGATATCCCAACATTTAACATAAAAGGAAGAAAAGTATCCATCAGGAGTAGGAGACTTGTTGGAGCTTATGGATTTAAAAGGAGAAAGAATTTCTTCTTCATCAAGAACATGTTCAAGAGATAAGCTTTTAACATAATCAAACTCATCCTAAAAAACCAGAGTATCAACAGTAGTGGTAATAGGATTTTGCTGAAGCAGCTCTGTAAAATGAAGCACAACACTCTCACCAAACTCATTCAGATTTGTTAAAGTTTGGCCTTCAACATTTTTAATTTTCAGGGTGCAATTGATATTCCGCCTATGTCTTAAAAAGGCATGGAAATAATTTGTATTTCTATCCCCCGTAATGAAATGGAGATCATTTGCTTTTTTTTTTTTGCAGAAGGCCTTCCTTCAAATTTATGGCATCTAGTAATTTTAAGTGTGCTTGAGCAGTAAGACTAAACATCTCGGGTGAATAGGAAACCTTAGATTCTAAAAGATCAACAACTTCTTGAGCTTCCAAAACTTTAGTATGCACATTACCAAAAATCTGATGGTTCCATTTCCAAAGATGTGCAGCTAATTTTTTATGAAGTTGCCAGAGGATATACCAAGATGAGCCAGCTCCATCATAAGTCCAAACCTATTTAACAGTGCTAAAGAAATTTTCATGAGAAGCCCAAATGTTAAGAAATTTAAATTTAGAGAAATTAGGTTTATCAATAAAAGAAAGAGTAAGCAGAATAGGATTACGATCAGAAGAGCCATAGCTTAGGTGTTGGACTTTAAAGATGGTGAAATAATTAAGAAAAGCTGAGTTTGCAAGGAACCGATCAAGACGCTGTTGGAGAAAACCTCTTCTCCAAGTATATGGAGAGCCAAAGTATCCCAAATCAAATAACCCAGCTTCAGACATAGAATTAGAAAACCAATTAAGAAGGGTTAGGTCACATCTTCCCCCTCCTTTTCTCTCTGATGGCTTCATGATCATATTGAAACCCCCTCCAACAAAAAAAATTTCAAAGATGGAAGCACCCAAAATCTCAAGTTTCTGCCAAAGTAAGAATATGTTAGGTAAAAGAGAGCTAGCATAAACAAAAGATCCCCAACCATGAAACTGATCCAAACGGAAATGCATGAGAACAAACTGCTCATCATCATCCATAATAGATAAAGTGATTTTTTTGTTTCCAGAAAACCTAAATCTTTTTGTTCTTATTGCAATAGGATTGAAATATTTTGAAATACTATAGAATTCTACCCTTGTTAACATGCACAAGAGGCTCTAGAATGGAAAAAATAGAAATCTTGTGGACCCTACTGACCAAAGGAAAATATGTTGAGATTTTCATACCTATCTTATACTAATTTTGATGATATTATACTTTAAAGAAGGGTATTTTTTACTTTTTGTTGTAGGTATGATGAATTATGGTCATTGGAGCAAAAAGGAACAAAAAATGGTACAATTTGGAGCAAAAGCAAGCAAGAAATGAAATTTTGCCATGTCACCTTTTGATAAGCCTTTCAATGCTTAATCTCTTTTACACTTCTTTCATATTTGTGAATGAGATTACAATTTAAAGGAATATTGATTTTATGTATATTTTGTAGGGTTATTTGTTAGGAACACAATACAACTGAAATGAGGCGAAACAGAGCTAAAATAGAGCCAAACAGAGCGAAACGGTGGAGCTGCGAGGTCTGTTCGCCGACAGCACCCAAAATGGCGCCGACGGCGCCCAAAATGGCGCCGAAAGCAAGATTTACCTTAGAAGACCAAAAAATGATAGAAAAGCTCGCCGACGGCGCCCTCAAGCCCGCTGATGGTGCCCGGGATGACTATGGACCGACTTTTGGCGGTTATGGGTCGAAATTCAACGTATTTGGATGCTAGTTGAAAGGATTCTTGTGGCAACTCTTCAAACCTCTTCCCTGCACTTTAAAAGAATGAATTTAGGTTAGAAAAAGGGGTTTTTTGTGAGAGGGATGTTTGGAAAAGTGTGGAGAAAGTTTAGGTTTTTTTAGAATAGGAGTAGAAGTGTAGATTTCTACTTTTTTGGAGAGATTTAAGAGGAGATTTTGAGAGGATTTGTAAGGAGATGTTCTAGCATTGCATGGATAGGTGGGAGACTTTGTGAGAGAGATATTTATCTTTCTTTCAAAGGGAAAAAGCTAAGTATTGTGTTTTTCATTATCTTTTGATTTTTGTAAGTACTTATCTAGTGGATTTATGTCGGTTAAATGAAGTTTCCGTTGTGTTTTCTTTGTGCTTTGTGATGGGCTTCTCTTACTCTTTCTTCTTCTTTGAAAATAGTGGCATGAGAAGATTATGCCTTTTTCTCACTTTACTTTTCTTTTGAAATGAGCAGAATTCATGTTTAGGATTTTGGGATGCTTTTCAGAAGGAAGATTTAATTATAAATGTGATGGTTTTTACTTGCACTTCATTTACATTATAACAAGGGCCCATTGTAGTGTTAAAATTTGTTGTAATTTCATTGATCCAAAAGGGCGGTGTAATTCTAAACAAAGTGGCCATGGGAGTTGAGTGCAAATAAATAGGGAAATATACTTTGATGGACGTAGATTTGAAGATTTTAGGGGGACAGACTAAAATCCCCAATTTGGTCATAGGGTTTGGAAACTGAACTGGAGATGTTAGCCCTCAGGCGAGGGGAATGTGGGAGCTCCAAAGTGAGAGCCAGTATCCTCCCAGTCTAGCCACGGATTCATTAAACAAGCATAGGATTAATCAATGTTCTGTATGTCTGGACCAAAGGGTAAGGAATAGGATTGCTTCTATTTGACACATACAATATTTAATGCATCTCATTCTTTTACATTATCCAATTCAATACATAAGAATAGTATTTTTTAATACTATTTAATGCATCTCATTCCTTTACATTACCTAATTCATTACATAAGAATAGAAATTTTTAGTATACAAAATTCTCCAAACCAATTCATCCAAAAAGGTTACCTTTAGAATTAATATTTGCATTTAGGAGTAGTTATTAGTTGTGTTAAACTTAAGACTTACATTTAGGAGTATCTGTTAGTAAAACCTCTTAAATCACACTTCCAAACTAAGAACTAATAGTAGTAGATTAAAATTTGACTAAGAACCTCTTCCCTCGCTTCCTTGTGGGATTGATAAACGAGACTCCACTAGAGCCCTATATTACTTGAGTGATATGTATACTTGCGTTTGAAATTATGACTTTACAAATCATTATAAATATATAAATATGGGTTCATAAATTCTTGCATATTAAAAGTTGCATCAAGTTTTTTGGCGTCATTGTCGAGGGTTTAAATTTTCTAGTAGTGGTGTCAAATTCTTGTATTTTTAGATATATTAAAAGTCGCGGTCAAGTTTTTGGCGCTGCTGTTGCGAGGGAAGCTTCGGTAAGAACTTTAGGAGAATTTTAGTTGAAGTAATTAGGCTTAGACTTGAAAAACTGTAGTGTCATAAAAATTGTTGTGTGAAAAGTGTTTTTATATGAAAAAGTGTTGTGAAAAAAAAAATATTTTTATGAAAAATAAGGTGTTCGTGAAAATTTTTTGTTGTGTTGAATATATTTCATCTATTATTTGTTTAATTGTTAATGTATTTTTTGTTGTGTTGTGTATGCGAAACAAAGGATCTGCAGGACTTGTGCCTTATGATCCCGAGTTTGAAAAAAAAATACAAAGAGGACTTAAAAACTAGAAATGGAAATGGAAAACTTTCAAAATAATAACTTGGAAAATCATCATACTTCATTGAGGGATTACGTAAATCCTATGACAGAAGAAATTCACTCAAGTATAGGAAACCCTGTTGTAGAAGCTGACTCGTTTGAAATAAATCCTGAGATTATCCAACTGGTGCAGACCAGTCAGTTTGGGGAAACTCCTTTGGAGGATCCATATTTACACTTATCAAATTTTATAGAACTTTGTGCTATATTTCATTATAACGGTATGTCAGACGATGGTGTCAAACTAAGGTTTTTTTCTTTCTCACTAAGTGATAAGGCTAAAATGTGGTTATACTCATTAGCACCTGGCTCTATTAAAAATTGGGAGGAGTTAACTTAGAAATTCCTAACTAAGAATTTTCCACCTTCAAGGCCTACTAAACATAGAAAAGATATCATCTAATTTTGTCAGTATGAAGGAGAATCAATATACAAATCCTGGGAAAGATTTAAGGGACTTCTAAGAAAGTGTCCACACCATGCTCTGCCTGATTGGTTAATCATTCAAACTTTTTATAATGGGTTAGTAGAATCCCTTAGATTTATAATTGATGTTGTTGCTGGTGGATCATTAATGTCAAAATCATTTGATGAAGCTTATGTGTTAATTGAAATTATGGCTGTAAACGAATTTCAATGGCCCTCTACAAGGGTAAATCCTAAAAAAGTAGCCAGTGTTCATGATACAAATGTAATTACAATTCTTGCATCTCAAGTTGCCATAATATCAAGGAAGTTGGGCCAATTTGGAATGAACTAGCCTCAACTCACTCCAGTAGGTGAGGAAAGTTCATTAGGGCATATGATTGATTCTAGCTTATCATATGAGACTTTATATACCATAAACAACCCATATTCTAACTTTTACAACACAAGTTGGAAGAACCATCATAATTTTAACTGGTGTCATACTACTACGGGTGGAAACCAAAAATGAGAAACTAATCATGCAAATCCTAATGGAAGTTGGAATAATCAGGGGAACACAAACTATAGACCTTCATATTCACCAGACTCTAACAATGATCAACAATTTGAGAATAAGAAAATGTATATGGAAAAAGTGGTATTACAAAAGGGAAACCAGTTGCAAAGTCAAAATGTTGCGATTAGAAACATAGAGAATCAACCGAAACAAATTGCTAATTCACTTAGCAACAGACCTCATATTAGAAACATAGAGAATCAACTGGGACAAATTGCTAATTCACTTAGCAATAGACCCAAAGGGACAATTTCTAGCAACATTGAGATCAACCCTAAAGAGAACACTAATGAACAAGTAGAAGTTGTCCAATTAAAAAAGTGGAAGAGAGATAGAGGATGTGGTTAGAAAAGAGAAAAATGTTGTGAAAGAAACAAAGGAAACTAAAAGACCTGAAGAACATGTTCCTAAGGATTTGGAAAAATTAATATCTTTAACTAAAATCAGTTTAGAAAGACCACCACCTCCATTTCCTCAAAGACTTAGACAGAATGAGTTGGATATAAAATTTTTAAAGTTCATGAACGTACTTAATAAGTTAACAATAAATATTCCTTTCGCTGAAGCTTTGAAATAGATGCCAAGTTATGCAAAATTTATGAAGGAGATATTAAACAAGAAAAGGAGATTTGAGGATTACGAGACAGTTACACCAAGTGAGGAGTACAGCGCTATACTTCAGAAAAATTTTCTTCAGAAACTTAAAGATCATTGTAGCTTTACAATTCCTTGTGTAATTGGAAAAAGATTATGTCAAAAAGCTTTATGTTATTTAGGATCGAGCATTAATGTGATGCCTCTATTAATCTCCCACTACTATAACTCTTCAGTTAACTGATCGATCTATCATTTATCCAAAAGGGATTATAGAAGATGTACTTGTTAAAGTGGATAAATTTCTCTTTCCTATGGACTTTATTGTATTAGATATGGAGGAAGATAAAGAATATCCCATTATTTTGGGGAGACCTTTTCTTATTACTGGACAAGCTATGATAGATGTGCAAAAAGGAAAGTTAACTATGAATATTAATGACCATGAAACCACTTTTGATGTTTTAAAGGCTATGAAATATCCAGCTGAGAGAAATGATGATGATTGTTTTCGGATGGATGAAATTGATTATCTAAGTAAAAACTATTTCCAGAAAAGTTTTGAGAGTAAGTTAACAGATGAGATCGAAATGGGCTTTCATGATGAGTCTAAAATGTTGTTTAAAGAAGACTGTATGTATGTTTAGGAGAGGTGTGAAATGATGGACGTTACCAAAAATAGTACCCTTTTAATTCCATCTATTGAAAAATCTCATGACCTTAAAATGAATTTACCTCATACAATTTTAAAGCCTACCTATTTGGTGAAAAATCTCATGACCTTAAAATGAATTTACCTCATACAATTTTAAAGCCTACCTATTTGGATGAATTCATATACACCACCAGTCTCTATATCTTCATATTCGACTCAATCATAAGATGAACCTGAATTGAATGATGAAATCAATAAAAGATCTCCTATGAAAGAGTTATTCAAAGTCACTGAATGGAATTTTCGGTGGTACACGAACAAAATGAATGAGATTCTGATGTTGGGGTGGATTATTAATGCAATTAATAGTTACCCCCAAGAGATTTTACCTAGTGACTCTGAGATAAATCCTAAGGATATGAATTATGAGCAATTTAAAATTAGTGAAATGATATTTAGAAGAGAATTCGAGCATTTGTTTCAAAAGAGCTTTGAGTTGAGAGAAATTATTGAATTGATATTTAGAAGAGAATTCGAGGATTTGTTTCAAAAGAGCTTTGAGTTGAGAGATATGGACAAGGAAATTGAAAGATCAATGGAAGAAATTCCTGAAGAATTGGAAGATAATTTGAAATAGAAGAGTAAAATAGAAGATATTGATCTCTAATCCAAAATTTAGGAGATCATGAAGTATCATATAAAGATCCATTTCTTATAAATTTCAAGGATTATATTAATATGCAAATTGAGAAAATTACTAGAAGAATATTGGATCTAGAAAGAAATATGAGGAATAAAGATATGAATCAAAAGGAAGAACTGAAAGAAAAATTTTAATTCGAGGACTTTGTAAGAATCCCTGGATCTGGAAAAAATTGGGCTATTGATCAAGGATTACTTAATTCAAATTTTGATCTAGGTGGAATCATTTGTCGGGCTAGCAACTTTAAATCAAGTGCTTTATGGGACACAACCCATAGTTATCTGTGTGGTTTGATTTAGTATGCTTAAGAGTCATGATTGTTAGTGTTGTACTGTGTTTGCTTTAGCGTGGATTGATCTGTTTGCTTGATGTTTGCTAGATGTTTGGATTGTTAGTGTTTTGATTTGACTTTTTGTGTGTCATGAGGGAGATATTCATTAAATTCTTATTATGGTTAGACTTGTATGTTCTCTTGTAGTAGTTGGATTGACGAGTCCACTACAACTCGGGTCTCACCAGGACTTGAGTTTTACAAAAGACATTATGAATTTTTACAGCAATAGTTCCATCTCAATTTTGTAACTTCCTTCCTTGAACTTTATTTTCATTTGATAGGAGTCGTGAACCTATTTGATGAGTAACTTATGGATGATTTTACACTGTACTTATAACAGCTAGAGGTGCTTAATTATTAGGATATGGTGATGCCTGGTGTTGGTGCTCGAGAACAAATATATCAGGGATAATCTTATCTTTGGGATTAGAATCTATAAAATCATTTATAAGCACCCAATATATTTATGTAGGGATTCCGTTAGAAATTGGAAGTAAGTTAGTGAGATGCGATGAGATGAATTGACCTCATTTATCTTGTTTGTGTGTTTGTGTTTGTGTTTGTGTTACAATTTATAAGAATTGAAGAATATTTTTTCTTCAATGTTGATACATGTTAAGCTAGTTAGAACTTTGTTTCGTTAATTTCATTCTGAATTTATAGTATTTTTATTTCAAATAGGTTAGAACATTGTTAATTTATTTGAAATAGTACCACAAACAAGTTAGAAATTTATTAATTTATAGTAGTTTTATTTAAAATTATTGTTAGTTTGTGGTAGTGTGAACTCTACTACTTGTATTTACCCTTGATTCATCATAAAAATTTAATCCATAGAAAAAATTGTAACGTATTCAGACCAAAGCGAAACTGTGAAATTTTTGCCTTGGGCGCCGATGGCGCCCTCGANTCACTTTCAATTTTTTTTTTTTCCATCTCCGCGGTGATGGACGGCTGAGATCGGACACCGCATGCATCCTGCATGAGGTGTCCGCACGGAATAATTTTTCGTCGATGAGGGCGAAACAACATTGAGAAACGTAGGAATATGGACAAAGCGGATGATTATCTTTGACAAGAAAATCCACAGTATAGCACAATCAGTTATTGCTGGTTTTTCTGTATTGACTGTGACTTTATTTGGCTGAGAATGTAATGGCAAAAGAAATGGAATTTGAAAGTTGTACTCGTGATTTTACATATTAAAAAATAATTAAAGTATTTAATAGTTCAAGTTCCCAAAAGGAATTGATGCCTCATTCAATGCAATGTTAAAAGACATACACATAAAATACCACAAGGAAGAAAAATTATTTCATACGGACATCACATGCAGAGATACATGCAGTGTCCGATCTACATCGTCGATTACCGCAAAGATGTATTTTGGCGGACCCCATTTTTAACATTTTTTTTTTAGATTTTTTTTTTGATCGATGGTGTAGATCGGGCACCGCATGCATCTCTACATGCGGTGTTTGTATGGAATAATTTTTCCACAAGGAGGATGTCATCTGGTAAAAACCAAACGAACAATAGACACNTATATATATATATATATATTGATCACAATGATATATATATACTAATGCCATGCAATCATATGAATGATATGAATTGCATAAAATGATTGTGTATGCATATTTGATGGCGATTTAGTTCATCCGTTTATGATATTAGTGGGGAACGCTAGAATACCCATGAGCATAAATGGACATAATATTATTATTGATATATCTTAATTGACATAATTTTAGATGGTGTTCCTGTGATAGTTGTACAGACATAAGAAGATATAGTCTCTTTGTTGATATAGTAAAACATATTAAATGTTATGAACTATTTCGAACACTCATATTTAAAAAAGTAAAATGTTTAATACTTATATTAATTTATAATATTTCTGAATAGCATGCCTATCATTCTTTTTTTGTTATATTACTTTAGTTTTTAACTAGATGTATTCATTGGTTTTGTAGCTCAATGTTTTTTAAATTAACTTTCAGTTTTAATAGAGGAAATATTTATAGAAGATGTGGACATCCATAAATAAAATAAATTTAATTTATTTTATTTAGTGGATCTTTTATTATGTTTGCATAATTAAATGTTAGTTATAGAAAATGAATGTAGAAAAATTTAATTTCCACAGTTTGATTGTTTGTTCCTATCTCGAAAAAATTTCAAGCCCATAATCTGTTGCGACAAGTTTATACAACAAACCATTACCCTAAAAATTCAATTTTAAGTATTACATATGTAAATACATTGGAAGTGAGTGGTATATGTGAACAAGATGGTTGTGTGTGACCTTAAACAGTGTCGATGAGGAAAAATTATTCCGTGCTGACACCGCATGCAGGATGCATGCNGCAACGGGATTTCAATTCCGATGACCGACAGCTTCTTACGAACAAACCCCACACCAAAAATAGTGCCGACAAGGCCTTAATAAATGACTTAAGAAATGTCCATGTCATGCAAACCATTTTAAAAGCTTCCTGAAGGCCATGCAGAAAAGCAAAGTGTGGGTTTTAAAATCTTGAATTATTTTAATTCTAAAAGTTGATTAATCATAATCTTTTATTATTAAAATTTTGGAGAAAAATTTATAATATTAGGGTCCTTAAAAAATATAGATTATTTTTTATGATCATTCTCAGATAAACAACAAAAAAAAGAAACACAAAAAAGAAGCTTTCACAAAACAAAACTCAAGGCAAACTAAGCAAAATATTAAGATTGGCCGGTGTTGCTGGGTCGACAACATCATTTAAAAAAGCAATAAAAGCAATCAAAATCCACATATAAATGTCTGGTCCTAATTTTAGACACTAGTATAACTTTAGATTTAAGGTATGGGACACGAGCAGCTACTTCTGACCCCCAACATATGGTTCAACACGTCATCCACCTCAGAACTCATGCCCATATCATGTTTCTGATACAGACTCAATCCTAAGACTCTATCAAATACATGATGAAATAAAAAAGGACACGATCTACAAAAGAAGTTTGCACGAGCTATATCATGCAATACATATGAGTCATGTCTGGCAGGCGAAGCTTAACAACATTTGCAAGAAAGGGTCGGCGTATGATATTGCCCCTTCTTTATTAAACTAGTGTGCGTGTATATTTAGGCAAAGCTCCCTACAAGAGAAACCCGCCCCTAATATATTATTGCACATTTATACACTCGATAAACACGCAAAAGCACAAACAAAGCGATGTCTGGCTAGGGCAACCAACCCAGCAAAGAATAAGCACTACACATAAAAAACTGCCTAGTACCCTAGCCCTAGCCTAGCGTAGCACACAATCTACTAAAAGTATCCTAACCAGCATCTAAGTGCTCGGGATAAAGTCTTCGAGTATGTACGAATTTAACGGGGTCACCACACTAGTTACAAATCTTTTTTTCATCATACAAATGTCAAATGTTCCAGCCTCTCCATGAAGGGTTGAAACCGCCAAAACTAAGAGAAATATGGATTCTGATCGTTTAGGGTTGGGCCTAAGGCTTTTGCAAATGATATCACTCATATTTGTAGGGGATTTGTCCACAAAGGTCGCTATGCTAGCAGTTTTCTCTAGGAGAACAACAACATAGCCCAAATCATTCTCTAGCACAATCCTCATGCTAGCTCAGGAAAGAAAAATGCAAGGGAAAAAGTGTATCACCTACGCGATGTTTGATGACATCCTCAGTTGCAAAGATGAAGCTCTCCTTAAGTAGGAGAGTAGATCATCTCCCCCTTCTCACAAGTGCGAGAGAAAGCTCACACTATGAAAGAGATGATGATTTCTTCCCTTCTTCAAAGTCGTGTAGAAGCTCTCCTTTTGGAACTTTCTTCGCTCTTGATATCTTCTCCAAGGATCGGTGGTGGAAAAGGAAGAAAAGGATGAAGAAACTAGATTTTTGGTGGAAGAAAAATGGACGGAAGAAGAAAAGAAGAAGGTGTTCTTCTTTGGTTGATCTTCTCTCCAAAACTCTCTCCTCTCTTCCAAGTTCTCTCAAACCTCCCTCTCTTTTTTAGAAAATATGGGAAGAAGAAAAGAGAATAATAAGCACTCTTCGCGTAAGAGGGGAAAAAAATCAGAGAAAATAGGAAAAAAGAAAGAAGAAGAAGAAGAAGAAGTTGTTCCTCCTCATTTGAGCTCTCCTTTCACCAGAAAATCATGGAAAATGCTGGAAGAAGAGATGAAGCAAGAAGCACTCTTAATGGAGGAAAGAAAGAAAAACATAAAAAATAGGAAAGAAAATGCCTCCTCCAGAAGTCTCTTTTCTTCTCTTCCTAGAGCTCTCTTTCTCTCTCAGTTTGAAAAAAAGTGGAGAAGTCCTCTCAAATGAGCTATTCCCTCTATTTTGTTTGGTTTATCTAGACCCAAAATTTCCTATTGCATACACTGGGCTATGACCGATTCACCTGCTTGACATAGGCAGCAGAAAACTCCAAGTGTCAAGAAAATGGCAAAACGTTGATATGATCTCTCATGGGAACTATGAAAAAGTTTCTTGTAATGGTCCCCTCTATCTACGCTGAAATGAGCTGAAGTGGTTACATTTAACAGAGAGAAGGAGTTGGGTGCATATGAGCTTGTTTACTTGGTTTTGCAACATTTGATTTGGCACTTATGCATCAATGGGAGGTGCATATGTGCCTCCCTCTCTGCCTAGGAGTGATCTTGGGTGCTTCTTGGCACATAGGCGTCAATTGGAAGCGCAGAGGCGTTAATAGAGGGCAATAAGTGCCTCATTCTATGTTTACCCGCACTAAAGGAGTGCTTTCTATATGCTTGGGCACATATGTGCCCATATTTAGGCACATAGGCGCCGACATTGCTGGTAGGCGCTCATCCACATTATAATTTTTTTTTTATTCCTTCTTTCTTCTCCCATTCTTCACCAAGGCTCCCCGCGGAGGATTTATATGAACCCTCAGACCTCTGGAGGATATGTAGGGATGAAAGTAAGCTCTCCTACATCCAGGTTAACATCTGGGGTGCGCAGTATCAAGCAAAAATTGCTACCCAGGGCTAGGTACAACTCTGTCCGTCTAAAAATCAACTTAGCGCTCAGATGTCTGTAGGATAGTTTTGACCAATCCAAAAACTACGAGAAAATTATTTGTCACTAAAATACGACCCCGTAAATCAAAATGAACATTATGGAGGCTTTAATTTGGGGATTTGATGCCAACAAGCATCCCGTCCCCTACGTGAGCAGACCAGTTTAAAACCCGACTTTTCCCAAAACATGAGTGAGAGAGCTTGATGGCTACCCTTGACTACGAGAGGCTTCAAATAGGTGGAGTATGAGCTCTTAACACCAAGGTAGACATTAAATATGCCCCACATCGGAATTAACGTCACCCTATGGCGAATTCTCCCGAATAGGGCTACATCGATACTGATCCTAGCTCCGTGCTCGAGGTGCATACCGGATGGTCCAAACGACTGTCCTAGACTATGAGAAGCTTTAAACAATCCTATAACACTCAAGCGGACATCAACATATATGACATCGAAAAGTGATCCCAACACCCTAACTTAACAAAGTCGGTCGAACAAAATCCTTCCATATCTAAGAACTACCAAAATCAACCAGTCGAGTAATAGGGTAGCCGAGCCATAGCCACATTTATTTTTAATATTTAAAATAGCATTTAACCCCCTCATAAAAGCAACGACAGACAACTAAGTAATTGTCCACTTTTGATGCCTCCATAAGCCTAATTATTTTTAGCAATTTTTTTCTAATTTGCTTTTCATGCATGAAACATAACTATTCATAATATAAAATACCAATGGTTGAATATCATGAAATACCTTTTAAGACAAATATAAATACATAAAAATTGTGTGGTATGTCTGGAAATTTCCCAAAAATTAAATTTTTGTAGGGTTCAAATCATATAAAAAAGCTTCTGGAATAAAACTGTAATAATTAATTAGTGCTATTTATTAATGGATATATCTTTCCCCTATCATTAAAAGTCAACACATTTATACGTTAATCTACAGATGAAATTAATATCTAATATTATTTTTCCCACAATTCTTATGTAATTATAAATATAACACCAAAAAATTTTTATTTATATTTATATAGTATTATGGTACTTCCATAGTAATCTATCTTTGTTGTTATCTAAAGTTTTCGTAGGATATATCTCCTTCAGTAACACTGTAAGTTGGTTAAAACACTCTATAGGCATATTATAATTTGATTTGATGCTCAACATTATAGGCACTATTGATATCTCTGAATGTGTGGTGTAACATTCCCGTAATTATAGTTGTGTAGCATTCAACAAATAGTGGAATCTTCGGGCTTCACTTTTCGGTGGTTGATCATCCTTAGAAATATTCTCAGCAAAATGAGCTCTGCTTGCATCAAAAACCATTTGTTCAAATATGCTAGGATTATATTCAATTGGAGGGGTAGAATTTGACAAAGAACCAATATGATTATGCCTAACAACTAGTTCATACTCTCCATGTGCAGTCTCGTATCAATAATTAGGTTGAAAACTTTCTTGGTACAAACCCAACTTGACTTCTTTTGGTGTAGAAATTCTTGATTTTTATGCTTCGCACATGAGCATCTAAACGTGCATTCTTCAAGATAAGTAGAAAGATGTGATGTCACTAACAAAAAACACTCTACGTATGGATTATGCATAGATGTTTTCATACATGATTATGTATGGAAACAATTGAAATTGACACACACACACATGTGTCGTGTGTGTAGATGTATATCTATATCTAGGTTAGATGCATTTTAGGATATATGTATATATGTATATAGATGTATGTGTAAATTGAGACACACACACATATTTTTCTTTCTTCTTTAGGATTTTTCTTAATTAGTTCCTTGTATTATTATTTTTTATTATATGTTTTAACTTTCACAATGGCAACATTCATCAATGTGATATTGAGGAATTTACTTATATTATAAAATATGTATTAACTTTTTTTTTATATAGTTTAGATCTACCTCTACCTTGATGATTGTTTTTATTTTATGCTTTTATTATGAATTTTTAAAGTAGAAGAAAAAATCATGTATCTTATATTATCTTATATCTTTGCTAAGGTAAATATCATTTGCAACATTTAATTTCAAATTATTTGTTCAATGATAGCAACTTATACTTATTGATACAACATTCTAAGTATGAGGGAGTGATGAAAATAAACTAAAAACATGAACTTATTTATTAAAGTTGGTATCTGTTGAGCTCAACTAATTTATGATTGGGTTGAATTCTTTGATGTGCTCAATAAAAAGAAAAATTATTACATATGGATGATCTGTATGTGTGGATGAGTGTATTTTTGGTGAACTCAAATGAGTACACTAAATTCCTTAATTTGCACCTACTTTATTCAGATGTAATATTCTCTCCAATAACAAACACTTCATTAGACATGGTGCATAAAATATACCTTATTAATAATAAGGGGCTTCAGACATATCTTTGATAATGTCTTCATCACATATATCGTGACCTTTTTATTAAATGTTTCGATTGTAAGTTTCTAGTTTATGGATAACAAAAAGCCCACAATACTTGGCTATTCATCAACTTCAACTCGTCTTGATCAGCAATAGAATGATTTAATCCCTTTATAGAATAATGAAACTTTCTTGAAAAAAGATAGTGTCTAACTTATATATCCAAATGAATAAAATCTCGACAATCAAATCTATCAATCTAGATCTTTTTGTCTTATATTGTTGCTCAAACTTATATGTAGCTTAGAAAAATTTTGATATCAAACATTTAAACAATGATTATTTTTGTTTAGCATAAATATATGAAGATGAAGAATGAACATATCATAGATCACAGTCTTAAGACAGCTTTGTATAGCATAATGATATTCATCCATATCATAGTTTCCACAGAGATCATATATTTCACATAGTTTTAAATGTTGAATTTAACTAAAGATTTTCATACAATTTGAAGATAATTTTACAAAAAAAAAGGATAAATGTGGGCATGTAGCTACTGCTGCCATTGTCACCTTTCCCTATCGCTTGTGAGAGCTTCTTTGTTGCTTCTTACATTCTACTGCAATGGCTTCCTCTTATTATATATGAAAGCTTAAGACCCATTCTCTTTTTATTTATTTGTGGCTGTAGGATAACTCAATAGCAAATTGAACCATCTCTTTATATATTATTAAGATATGGTGGGGATTGAAGCCAGCTTTTTTTTTTTTTTAAGTCTTTGGTGGGTGGACAGCTTGAGTTTAATTCTTAGGCAAGTAAGAGCTTACTTAAGCTTGATTAAACTCATCTTCATCTCAGAAAAAAGAGTTTGTTAGAATTTATAATGATTATAAGAAAACTATTTTCAATCTACTCTTTGTATTAAATAAGAGTAGAATTGAAAATGATATTTATATTATATTTGACATTAAATTGATTGCCTTGATGTTAACTATACCATTTTTTATGACTTGAAAAGAGAAAAATGTAAGAACTTTGAGATGACCTTATTTTAAAATAATGGCCACTTGCTATTTTACCATTTTGTGGGATCAATCATTGAAGGTCACCATTTTTGGTTGGGTGATGTTTGGTTTATTCTATATTTAGTGGTGAGATGGGAGTGTATGAGAAATTTTTTTTGAAGAGCCGAAGGAAGGATTGAAAGTTTTTGGAGTCGATCTTTGTTTTATGTTTGATGTGTTTGTTCTCTATAATTATTCTTTTAAGGAAAACAAGATTGTTTATCAATTTTTAATTGTTGTTATTATCCTGTTTTTAAAGGGTTTGTACTTAATGCTTGCTAGAAAATTTGTGTCGGATTGTAGTATTAGTGTTGCACGAGCATTCAACATACACTCAGATGAAAGAAAAAAAATAACTGGTAGAGATACCAGAAGTTTTTGCATGAAAATCCTATAATGGGAAAAACTACGAGGATTGACCTAGCTGAAGAAATTCACTATAAAATGAAGAATACAACTACAGTCCCTCGTCTCACAGGCAGGAAAGTATTACACACTCTTCAGAGTTACAGTGTCAGAACGCTGATGGACTTGTTGTAAGAAGTGGAGGTGGCCAATGGTGATCTACGACAGTCACTGACAGATGGTTGGTAGAGGTCAGCGACTGGATGTCGACGAAGGTTGGAAACGAGCTGTCAGTGGCAGTCGGCGACGAGGTGATGTTGGATTTTAGTTCTTTCTCTAAGCTTCAAGCTCTTCTTCAGGCTTCAAGCTCCCTTCCCTCATGAGATGGATGAGACTCTATTTATAGAGTTCTAGTTGCAATTAATGAATGAATATAAATCACTTTGATCGGGTGACTCGGAGAGATTCCCTCAATCAATTGAGTGTCTTAATGATATCAAAATTGAGTGACTTTGAGCTCTTTGGATTCATCTTGTCGAGACGCTTAATTTGACTATATATTTGTTGGATTCAACATCCATTTGACCTTCAAAATATGTTTAGAAGGCATCCAAAGGCAGTTAAATGACTTGAACAGGGCTTGATTCGGTTCGAACTGGATCAATTAAGGTACCATTGAGTTTATCTGATCGAGTTTGTCAGTTTGACAATAAATTTGACGAAATCAGAGCACTGTATAGCTTTTAATCAAAGTTTAAATATTTCTTACACAAAAATTTATCTTGAGATTTATAACATGCATCTAGATTTGTATCGGATGTTAAAAAAAAAAGTAAAATTTATTTTATCTATTTTCAACACACACACACACACACACACACACACATTGAATCATTACTTCTTACATTGCATTTTATGAAAAGAAGATGCTAATTAAGTGAACGAAGACAACTTAAAGTATAATAATATTTCATTTACTATTCCCAAAATCTATAGTTTTTTAAATTAAAGATTTATTTAATTTCACAAAGATTAGATACAAAAAAGTAGGTATGTTCTCATCTAGTTTTAATACAAAAATTCTTCATAAGATATCAATCAAAATGCTTATAATAATAATTTCATAACATTAAAAACATACAAAATAAAAAAAAAGAGCATTTACACACATACAATACAATTCTGATACATTCAAATATCACACCTAAACTTTTATATTTACACACAACTCAAATCTTTTATATCACATAAAAAAAATAATATTATTATCATTTTTAGAATATGAAATAAATATATTTCATGCATAGATTTGAAACACCACATGAATGTTTAGGTGTGATACACACATACATAAAAATTATGTGCTAGGTATGTCCATTTCCCAAATTTTTTTTAAAAAAAACATCTTGCAGCTCTGGAATAAAAGTCATATATTTAACTAAAGTCTAACTTAAGCATGCCAATCTAACATTTTCACATTATTTTTTTATTTGAGCGATATTAATCACAACAAGCATACCATATATATATATATATATATATATA
>JXCR01148647.1:484650-522174 GCA_002079205.1 Phalaenopsis hybrid cultivar | reverse complement strand
TATAATAACAGGACGTAGAGATCTAAAAATATACCTGCCAACTTGCTCTTTGTGCAGTATGTTTCTGGATGGACGATAGCCGAGAAATAATTTCCCTGAATGTTGGCCTATTCGCAGCGTTATAACTCCAGCATTGCTCAATCAACCTGAAAAGTTCAGTCTAATAAGTTAAACATCATCACCCTAAATTGTGGTGTCTAGAACTCCAAAATAATACATATGAATGAGAACTGAGAGCACATTTTTTTACATAGAAGACTTACATACATACCACTCAAATCCTATGTATTTACATAGCTAACACCAAAACTTCAATTTTTACATACATAACACCTTACCTATGCATGAAAATGTGTATTTTAAATTTTAAAAGTTAAAATCATAGCATTTTTTATGTGATATGAAAGATATCAGTGGTATACATGTAAAAGGAAAATTTTTGGTGTTAGATATGTCCATACATATGAATTGGGCGGTATGTGACCCTTTTTACAACCTTGGCACATTGACCTGTTGATATGCATATAACCGAGGACCACATAGGCCCACCAATGGTTTAGGAAACCGTGGTTCTCTTACATTTGAGCGAGAGAAATATTCTCCCCTAATTATTCATTATTGTATTTTTATCTCTTTCCTTTTCATCACTGTGATTTGAACTTCCCTCTGATTATATGCGTTAGTTTCAGTTGTATATATATTTGATATTTGCTTAAGGAGAAAATTAGTGCTTTTTCTTCTAATAAAGTTCCTCCTATATTTCAATATGGTATCAGAGCAAGGAAACAAATCCTAGCTCTTCTTTTCGGAGCCTCTCAAACAACCTTAATCTTCCCTACAACAGCCAAAAGTCCTTTGACCAGCAAGCAGGCCTCTATTGCTGCTGCCAGCCTCTTCTTTCCTCGGCCTCTCCTCTATTGGCCCTCTCTTTGTCGCTAGTACATGCAGTAACGACAACCTCCTTTGCGCGACAACCCTTCTCCTTGATTGCGGCAACACTTCTCCTTGTGTTGTGAGATATGTACTTCCTGTCATAGAAATGAAACACAAAGAACACAAGCAAACACAGATCGTTTATGTGGTTCGATCCAACTGGATCTACATCCACAGGAGGGAATCAATCAAATATTTCACTAAGGCAAAAAAAATGGAGAATACATAACTATACATAGAGATGAGCCCTCATCTTCCTTCTATAGCCTCCCTCTCAAGCGACACCTTGATACAAAGCCTCAAGATGCTCTCCTCCTCTCTAGCTCTCTAGCTATTCTCTCCTCCTTTGTGGTAGCTTAAGATTTCTTCCCTTTGCTCCTCCTTCGTGATAGCTTAAGATCTCTTCCCTTGCTCTCCTAGGCCTCACACACTCTCTATTTATAGAAGCAAGAGAGTGGTAGGTGGGCGGTAGGTGAAATGCGGTAGGTGGCGGTGCCATATTACAAAATTGCCCTTTTACCTTAGTTCATTAATTGGAGGTCAAAATAACAATTCTCCACCTTGACCCTCAATTGGAAAACTTCGAAGTAAAGATTCTCTCCACCTGGCCCCTGAGAGGGCCTCAGCACTTGGTGAAGTTTACTAAGTCCAGACAGTGTCTGAACTTAGCTGTCCGTAGCATCTTGATATCAGCAGGATTTTCTTCAGATATCTATATGCTTGGATCTTTCATGAAATACCAGATTTCTGGTTAGGTGAATGGTGTTTTGGTTGTCGCAAAACACAGTTATCACCTTCTGATGTATCCTAAGCTCTTCAGCCATGCCCTTTAGCCACATAGCTTCCTTGATTGCTTCAGTCACAGCGATGTATTCAGCCTCTGTTGTTGAGAGGGCTACAACGGATTGGATGTTAGACTTCCAACTGACTGCGGTACCGAAAACAGTGAAAATGAATCCGGTCAGTGACTTTCTGGTGTCAATGCTTCCTGCATAATTGGAGTCCACGTAACCAACTACCTTTTTTTCTTTGTCTTCCTGCATTTTAAAGAGTAGACCCAGGTCTGTAGTGCCTCTCACGTACCTCAGGATCCATTTTAGTGCTTCCCAGTGAGTCTGTCCTGGGTTTGCCATGAACCTGCTTACAATGCTAATGGCGTAGGCCAAATCTGGTCTGCTGCAGATCATCCCATACATGATGCTACCAACCCCGCTGGCATAAGGGACACAATCCATGTACATTTTCTCATCTTCAGTCTCTGCTGCTTGAGAGTTTGACNGATCCAAGTCTTTTTTTTTTTTTTTTGAAAATATAAAAGGTGCCTTGGTGTCTCTTCTAATTTGTCTCCATTCAATGAATCTTCTAGAAGTACCTTCTTTAAAAAGCGAATTGAATGAGTTTTCGTGTCCATGGTCTATTTCCCACATTTTTACCAAGGGTTGCTTCAAAAACCTCTTCAAAAATTTGTTCAAATTCAATAAATCATCAAATAACTACTTCTCGCGCTAAAGCGCGAGGTACCTGGCACTTAGGCGCGACTCTCTGACACTTAGGTGCCCCAATTCATTTTCTTCACCTTCTTCATTTTTGCTCAAAATTTGACCCTTTTCATCTCTTTTAGCATTTTTTATCCATTTGATTGTACCTAAAAGAAAAAACACACAAATAACTTTCATTAAACCACAATATCTCAAAAATAGGTGTACAAATGTGTACAAAAATATTATCTATTTTAGGTGTATCAAAATCCCCCAAACTTAAAATGTTACTTTTCCTCAAGTGACCCTTCAGTCCTTTAAAAACTAAATAAGTAGATGATGTATATGAGTTTCTTTAAGAGTTACTAAAATTTTGATTTAGAAAAAATATTAGTAAATCAGACCAACTTAGAGTTTAGAAATTTTTAATGTTAAGACATATGAAAATATGAGTTTATATCTAATTTAGAAATATTGTAGATTCTCCAAATATAGAGTTTAGGAATTCTATCATCTCCACATTAAAATCTTTATTAAGAATAATTTTACTTACTATATTATATCCTTAAGCTTAAGAGTTTCTCAAGTCTTATACTATAAAAAGATTAGATGTGGAACCAATTTTTAAGTAGGCACCTCAAGCTTCTCCTCCTTTTTTTCAACTTTTGTTTTTTTTCTTCTTTTCATTTTCTTTTTATTTTCTTTTTCTAGCAAGGATTACTATATGTGAATAGGCTTTTAATAATTTTGAATTCCACTCTCCGTTTCTTATAGCAAAAAGATGATATTTTTCGTTCTCTTAAAAACATAATAATAGTTTTTTAAAATTAATTTCAATAAAAGAAATTCAAGTTTTGAAAATAAAAGTCTAAATCTTCTAAATTTATCAAAAATACAATTTTTCCTACTAAAGATAATTACACTATATTTATCATTTCCACACTAAAAAATTTTAACTTCAAGTTTTTCTTCATTGCAGGAAATTTTAACTAAATTCTCTTACTCATTTTTAAATTCAAAATTTTACTTCCCTAATACAACTTGATATACATGATCATTTTCTTCAAATCAAAATCAAATTTATTTGAAGTACAATTAAGAACAAATAAATTTCATGTTTTTAGAAATTTTTTCATCCCCCCCCCCCCAAATTTAAATTTTTAATGAAATAAAACATTTTAGCATGATGTATAAATATTGGCAGGAATGAAAACTAAAAATAACATGCTTGCAGAAATTTTCATATCCTAAATATGCAAGCGCAAAAATAAAAAAAAGGAGTAAAAATTAAATTGATCAAATTTTAATTTACTTAACATATAGAGATTCATTAGACTTCTATGCAGTGAAGTATATCATAAAAGCAAACAAATATACTAAAAAACATACATGACTGCAACATAAAGAAAAATATTTGGTAATAAATTGAAAATTTTAAACATGCAGCTTTTAAGTAAAAAGTTAACTATATTCTAAACCTTCATAAGATCCAGAATTAAGTTCAGCACAAACTAATTAACTACAATAAACAACACAATTAACACAATTACTAACCAAAAAATATAATAAATATTCACAAAAACACAAATACATCATAGTAGTGTCTACTAAACAAAGCACAACAAAAACTAACAGTCTACAATCACAACTGAAAACATAACAAAAAGTACAAAATAACTGCACCATCCATAGTTCACATCAACACATAAACTAAAAATCAAACAAAGCTATAGATCCAGTCTAATTATCCTCATTATCTACATTACTCTCATCACTATGCCAAGTAGTTGCAGGCTCATATGATGGATATCTAGGATATTGAGGAAATACCACATCCTGACTACCTCTTGATCCCAGTTGAATATAGTTGTGTTAAATTATAAGGTTGAATCTGCTTTATAACGGTGTCGAAAACTTGATGTGATATTTTATTAATAATAACGTTAAGCACTTAAGATTGAGATTCTACACAAGTATACGTATCATTTTCAAGTAATATGGGACTTTCTGTTTCAGTCCCAAATATCGATCTCACGCGAAAGGTTTAAATTTGAAATGATAAATTAACTAAGAAATTCACATAAATCAAGCAAAATTACTATCACTAATTTTGAATGTGTAAGATACTATCAAAACTAAATTATTAACTACTAGTAAAACTTAAATGCAGAGTTTAAAACAGTAACTTCTAAACTATCAAAACTATGTTTATGTGGTGAAGATTTCTTATGTGAAAAAGCATCTTTCCCACTATAATGAGCTTTTTGGTGAAATGAGATGAGATAAATGGTATAAATTTGTATTATGCCAAATAGGAGCAATTTTATATTCTCTACCCTGATTCAGTGTTATAAAAAATCATTGGCTAATCTTAGGTTTAGTCCTTATATCCGTAGCTAGGCTAGGAGGATAATGGCTGCCACTCTAGAGCTCCCACTTCCCTTCCCTTGAAGGCTAAATCTCATTTTAATTTTTATATACTAAGATTGAATTGAGGATTTTTAGTCTATCACCCTAAAAATAACTCCAATTCTATACCCAAAAAAGTATATTTCCCTTTTTATTTGCACTTAATTCCATGAATGAAACACTCCTTCATAGGCTTAAATGAAGATTCTCCAATTCTACACCCAAAAAAGAATATTTCCCTATTTATTTACACTTAATTTCTTAAACAAATTTCTCCTTCATGAAATCAAATGTGACCTTTATTTGCACTTAATTCCATGAACGAAATATTCCTTCATGGACTTAAATGTGATTCTCACTTTGTTGTTAAACCTCATACTCCATTTCCCGGATCATATGTTTCACAACATATTTTAACAAATCAATTGGTCAGATTAAAAACCATACTCCATTTCCCGGATCATATGTTTCACAACATATTTTAACAATTCAATTGACCAGATTGAAAACTTCATTTCTCGGATCATATGTTTCACAACATATTTTAACAATTCAATTGGCCAGATTGAAAAGTAAATTAAGAGAGAAGTTGAAAAATCATCATAATTTATTTTAAATTTTGACATTGGCACATAGAATTTATCTCTTCATTTCACCATATCTCAGAGTAGGGAGAAAGATAAAGGAAACTACTTAGACTTAATGAGGAAGATACAACAAAACATAAATTTTATATATAAAAGAATGTTCATGCAATAATAATAAACAAACAACTCTTATTTGAAACTCTTTCTCAAAGAAAATCCCACGTAGCCTCTCTTAGGAAATTTAGGAAGAAGAAATCTCTCACTTCTCTTCTTCTCCAACACTTCTTAGAGAGTAATTCACACTTAAACTCACCACAAAAACTCAAAATTATAAAAATAATAACTAACTAATGGTGTGGAATGGCGTGGAATGTAGGTGTGTGAAGAGGAAAACTAAAATGAGTGGAAGAACTTGAAATGATGCAAGGAGGGGGAGTTCTGATCAAATTCTGACCCTAAATAGAGCTTAGGTCGGTTCTCCAATAGATGCATCCAAAAACTCTTCAAAAAGGGCCCAAATTCATCGAATCTTCTAGAAACAGGATCTTCACCGACACTGGCACTGTCGGTACCTGAGGCCATTCTAATTAATCCATTTTCTCTGTCAAACAGCGCCGTTGGCGCTGAACAATTTTTTAACTTCTCCATTTTGACTCAAAATTTCATCCTTTTTTGCTTTTTTTTTGCTCCAGGTCCTCAAAATCAACAACCTACAACAAAACATGAAAAATAACTTCCATTAAGGTGCAATATCACCAAAAATGAGTATAAAATATGGGTCTAAAAATGCCTATATTTTTTGTGTATCAAAATCCCCCAAACTTAAATGTTACATGTCCTTAAGTAACTCGTTTATTATATAAAAATATGACTCATGGTAAAGAATTTAACTTCTAGATTTCCATATCTTAGTTTACTAAACATGTTAGTATAACTTAAGAAAAATTCAAAATAACTCTAGTTAATATTAAAGGCATAAGAATATCTAGTAGTCAAGTTCAAGATTTCTGATTCTCTATTCTTTTTAAAGAAAATTGCAAATTATTCATATGAAAGCCATTTAGAATTTTCATATGAAAAAGAACTTCATGAAACTTTACTGGTAAATATGCTAATATTAAAATATAAGTTTAAAAAATGTAGTCAAGCCTTCTTCTTTAAGTTGATCCAAGTGAAGCCAATTTTTAATTAGGCATCTCCTCAACCTTCTCCTCACATCTTTTTTTTTTCTTTCTCACGATCATTTTCAATCCTTTATCTTTTCTTTTCTTTCTCTTCTTTTTTTTATGTGAGGATTACTATATCTGGATAGCCTTTAATAATTTTGAGCTTCACTATCCTCTTCTTAAAGTTAAAAACCCTTCACATTCCTTCACTTTATAAATTTATATTAGCTTTAAAGATTTTTCATAAAATTTTAATCTTTTTTTCTTACATGAATTTCTAAGATTTTTAATACTTCAAAAATACAATCTACTTTAATTAAAATAGAAAAACATAGTCTTATTTNTAAGAAGAAAACAGGCGGCGGCGGCGGTGGTGACAGGCGGCGGTGGTGACACGCGGCGGTGGCGGCGGTTACTTGGATAAATGATGGCTGTAATGATTGATGGATGACCCCCCTTCTTTGATGATCCAAGTCTTTTTTTTTGAAAATCTAAAAGGTGTCTTGGTGTCTCTTCTAAATTTGTCTCCATTCAATGAATGTTCTAGAAGTACCTCCTTTAAAAGCCAATTGAATGAGTTTTCGTGTCCATGTCTATTTCCCATATTTTTACCAAGGGTTACTTCAAACACCTCTTGAAAAATTCTTTCAAATTCAAGAAATCATTAAATAACTACTTCTCGCACTAAAGCGCAAGGTACCTAGCACTTAGGCGCGACTCTCTGACGCTTAGGTGCCTCAGTTCATTTTTTGCACCTTCTTCATTTTTGCTCCAAATTTGACCTTTTTCACCTCTTTTAGCATTTTTTATCCATTTGATTGTGCCTGAAAGAAAAAACACACAAATAACTTTCATTAAAGCACAATATCTCAAAAATAGCTGTACAAATGTGTACAAAAATACTATACATTTTAGGTGTATCAAAATCCCCCAAACTTAAAATGTTACTTTTCCTCAAGTGACCCTTCAATCCTTTAAAAACTAAATAGGTAGATGATGTATATGAGTTTCTTTAGGAGTTACTAAAATTTTGATGTAGAATATAACAGTCCAATTTAAAAAAAAATATTAGTAAATGAGACCAACTTAGAGTTTAGAAATTTTTGATGTTAAGACATATGAAAATATGAGTTTATATCTAATTTAGAAATATTGTAGTCCTCCAAATATAGAGTTTAGGAATTATATCATCTCCACATAAGAATTTTTATTAAGAATAATTTTACTTACTATGTTATATCCTTAAGCTTAAGAGTTTCTCAAGTCTTATACTTTAAAAAGATCAGGTGTGGAACCAATTTTTAAGTAGGCGCTAATCCTCAAGCTTCTCCTCCTTTTTTCAACTTTTCTATTTTTTCTTCTTTTCTTTTTCTTTTTATTTTCTTTTTCTGGCAAGGATTACTATATCTGGATAGGCTTTTAATAATTTTGAATTCCACTCACCTTTTCCTAAAACAAAAAGATGATATTTTCCGTCCTGTTAAAAACATAATAATAGTTTTTGAAAAATAATTTCAATAAAAGAAATTTAAGTTTTGAAAATAAAAGTCAAAATTTGCTAAATTTTTTAAAAATACAATTTTTCCTACTAAAGATAATTACATTATATTTATCATTTCCACACTAAAAAATTTTAACTTTAAGTTTTTCTTCATTACTAGAAATTTTAACAAAATTCTCTTACTCATTTTTATATTCAAAATTTTACTTCCCTAATACAACTTCATATACATGATAATTTTCTTCAAATCAAAATAAAATTTATTTGAAGTACAATTGAGAATAAATAAATTTCATGTTTTTAGAAAATTTTTCATCCCCCCCCCCCAAATTTAAATTTTTAATGAAATTAAACATTTTAGCATGATGTATAAATATTGGCTGGAATGAAAACTAAAAATAACATGCTTGCAAGAATTTTCATATCCTAAATATGCAAGCATAAAAATTAAAAACAGGAGTAAAAATTAAATTGATCAAATTTTAATTTACTTAACATATAGAGATTCATTAGACTTCTATGCAGTGAAGTATATCATAAAAGCAAACAAATATACTAACAAACGTACATGACTGCAACATAAAGAAAAATATTTGGTAATAAATTGAAAATTTTAAACATGTAGCTTTTAAGTAAAAAGATAACTATATTCTAAACCTTCATAAGATCCAAAATTAAGTTCAACACAAGCTAACTTACTACAATAAACAATAAAATTAACACAATTACTACCAAAAAAATATAATAACTATTCACAAAAACACAAGTACATCATAGTAGTGTCTACTAAATAAAGCACAACAAAAACTAACAGTTCAACAATCACAACTGAAAACATAACAAAAGGTACAAAATAACTGCACCATCCACAGTTCACATCTACACATGAACTAAAAATCAAACAAAACTATAGATCCAGTCTAATTAACCTCATTCTCTACATCACTCTCATCACTATGCCAAGTAGTTGTAGGCTCATATGATGGATATCTAGGATATTGAGGAAATACCACATCCTGATTACCTCTTGATCTTGGTTGAATATAGTTGTGTTAAATTATAAGGTTGACTCCGCTTTATAACACTGCCAAAAACTTGATGTGATATTTTATTAATAATAATGTTAAGCACTTAAGATTGAGATTCTACACAAGTATACATATCATTTTCAAGTAATATAGGACTTCCTGTTTAAGTCCCAAATATCGACCCCACGGGGAAGGTTTAAATTTGAAATGATAAATTAACTAAGAAATTCACAGAAATCAAACAAAATTAATGTCACTAATTTTGAATGCATAAGATACTATCAAAACAAAATAATTAACTACTAGCAAAACTTAAATGCAAAGTTTAAAACCGTAACTACTAAATTATTAAAACTATGTTTATGTGATGAAGATTTATTATGTGAAAAAGCATCTTTCCCATTACAATGAGCTTTTTGGTGAAATGAGATGAGATAAATGGTATAAATTTGTATTATGCCAAATAGGTGCAATTTTAATTCTCTACCTTGTTTTAGTGTTATAGAAAGACATTGGCTAATCTTAAGTTTAGTACTTAAATCCTTAGCTAGGCTATGAGGATACTGGCTCCCACTATAGAGATCCCACTTCCCTTCCCCTAAAGGCTAAATCTCGTTATAATTTTTAAATACTAAGATTGAATTGAAGATTTTTAGTCTATCACCCTAAAAATATCTCCAATTCTACACCCAAAAAAGTATATTTCCATATTTATTTGCACTTAATTTCATGAATGAAACACTCCTTCATAGGCTTAAATGTGATTCTCACTGTGTTGTAGAACTCATACTCCATTTCCCGGATCATATGTTTCACAATATATTTTAACAATTCAATTGGCGAGATCGAAATGTAAATTAAGGGTGAAGTTGAAAAATCATCACAATTTATTTTAAATTTTAACATTGGCATATAGAAATTATCTCTTCATTTCACCACATCTCAGAGTAGGGAGAAAGATAAAGGAAACTACTTAGACTTAATGAGAAAGATACAACAAAACACAAACTTCATATATAAAAGAATGTTCATGCAATTATAATAAATAAACAACACTTATCTAAAACTCTTTCTCAAAGAAAATCCCATGTAGCCTCTCTTAGGAAATGTAGGAAGAAGAAATCTCTCACTTCTCTTCCTCTCCAACACTTCTTAGAGAATAATTCTCACTTAAGCACACCCCAAAAACTCAAAACTATAAAAATAATAACTAACTAATGGTGTGGAATGGCGTGGAATGTTGGTGTGTGAAGAGAAAAATTAAAATGAGTGGAAGAACTCTAAATGATGCTAGGAGGGGGGGTTCTGATCAAATTCCGACCCTAAATAGAGCCTAGGTCAGTTCTCCAATAGATGCATCCAAAAACTATTCAAAAAGGGCCCAAATTCATTGAATCTCTTAGAAAAAGGGACTTCACCAACACTGACACCGTTGACACCAGAGGCTATTTTAATTAATCCATTTTCTCAGTCAAACAGCACTGTTGGCACTGAACAATTTTTTAACCTCTCCATTTTGACTCTAAATTTCATCCTTTTTTGCTTTCTTTTTGCTCCAGATCCTCAAAATCAACAACCTACAACAAAACATGAAAAATACCTTCCATTAAAGTGCAATATCACCAAAAATGAGTATAAATTATGGGTCTAAATATGCATATATTTTTTGTGTATCAAAATTTCCCAAACTTAAATGTTACAGGTCCTCAAGTAAATCTTTTACTATATAAAAATATGACTCATGGTAAAGAATTTAACTTGTAGATTTCCATATCTTAGTTCACTAAACATATTAGTATAACTTAAGAAAAATTCAAAATAACTTTAGTTAATACGAAAGGCATAAGAAAATTTAGTAGTCAAGTTTAAGATTTCTGATTCTCTATTCTTTTCAAAAATTGCAAATTAATCATATGAAATCCATTTAGAATTTTCATATGAAAAAGAATTTCATGAAACTTTACTAGTAAATATGTTAATACTAAAATATAAGTTCATAAAATGTAGCCAAGCCTCTTCTTTAAGTTGATCCAAGTGAAGCCAATTTTTAATTAGACGTCTCCTCAAGCTTCTCCTCACATCATTTTTTTTTGTTTTTAAGATCATTTTCAATCTTTCTTCTTGAATTTTCTTTCTCTTCTTTTCTTATGTGAGGATTACTATATCTGGATAGCCTTTAATGATTTTGAACTTCACTGTCCTCCTCTTAAGTTAAAATCCCTTCACATTCCTTCACTTTATAAATTTATATTAGCTTTAAAGATTTTTCATAAAATTTTAATCTTTTCTTCTTACATGAATTTCTAAGATTTTTAATACTTAAAAAATACAATCTACTTTAATTAAAATAGAGAAAAATAGTCTTATTCTATCATACCAAATATATTAATCTCTAAGATTAACTTTTATTATTTAAAAATTTTACTTAAGTTTACTATATATTTAGAAACATAAATATAGCTATCTAAAGTTATCCTCTAATACCAAGGGTCATGTTAAATTTTAAAATATTTTGAAAATATAGCTAATTGAGAACAAATAAAATTAAGTCATCTTTTCTTTAAAAAGAAAATTTTCTTCCCCCTAAACTTAAATTTTTAAAAGATTTTACATGAAAAACTGANTTAAATTTTAAAATATTTTGAAAATATAGCTAATTGAGAACAAATAAAATTAAGTCATCTTTTCTTTAAAAATAAATTTTTCTTCCCCTTAACTTAAATTTTTAAGAGATTTTGCATGGAAAACTGAAAAATAAATGGTGAAACATTTAATACATAAAGAAAATACATACCTGTTGAAGGTTCTGATTTGAAAGTTAACTCTGAAATATTGTAGGTGCTAATATGAAAAACTACAAGACTTAAAACATTAAATAGCAAATAATACATAAAAATTTTGCTGAGAAAAAGTTAACTACAAGTACATCAAAAAAAGTACTAAAAACTAATAACTTTCAGCAGTTTCATAGATCTACTGTTCATAACATAACATTTAAAATAAAACAGAGTCTTGCAATCTAAAAACAAACAATAAATTTAATAAAGTACTACCAAACATAAATTAAACAAAAGAATAAACTAAAACATCACCAATCATCATCATCATCTTCTTCTTCTTCTTCTTCTTCTTCCACATCCAAATTCTGTTGCTGATATGGGGTGAATACAGGTTGTGTAGGAAACTGAACTGAGTGATCACCCCTCATATATCTGACCATTACATCATAATAAGTAGCATCATATTCAAATTTCTGTCGGGTCAAATCATCATTGTGTACATTCCTGGTCTCCATATTGTCTATTTTACTTCCCAGTCTCAAGATATCTTCCTATTGGATCATCATCTGCTTCATAAGTTCTTGGATAGTAGAGGCACTAGAAGTAGTACTTGAAGTAGACAGATTGTCCCTGATCCTACTTCCAGATCTCCATCTCACATGAGATTCATAAGTCTTAATATTGGCAGGCTCAATAGGCTTTAGTGGTTCAATCCTCTCCTCATCTGCTCTAAAATCAATTCCTGCATGTTCACATAGTGTGAAGATAAGTGCAGGGTGAGCTAAATCACCAGTGGTCTCTCCCAAAGCAATAGATTCAGTGTTCATATAAATAATAGAGCCAACATTTATCCTCATAACCTGTTGGATACAGAAATTGGGGATGGCTCTATCTTTTGTAACCTCGCTATGAAAAATTATTTGTATCATTCTTCCAGAAATAAAATAATGTCAGGCCTTATATACTACATTTTACATTTTACGTAGAAAAAGGAAAGTTTACCTTAACTCCTTTCTTCACCTTCCAAGTTCCTCTCCCATTAGTAAGAAAAGAAATAACCTCATCCAAGGCCTCATTCATAGCAGAAAATGATTTATACTGACAACTATACACATCTTCTAACTGATAAAATTCATTAATCTTCCTTAGAGTAAACTCCACCATTTTCCCATGAACAAAAAATAAAGTCTTCAGAAGTCACTTTAAAATTGGCATAAAACTCCATCACTACACCAATAATCTCCTCGGCAGTAAAGTAGAAAAAATTCTCCCATTGCCAAGTATTGATTAATCTCTTGACTTCTCCTCCCGGATTTTTAAATCCTTGACCCGAAATCACTTTTTTATTTTTAAGTAGAATATGGAAACGAGCACTAGCCTTGAAGCTGACAAATTTTTGTTCATCATAATCTAGTTTTCTTTCTCCCTTGCTCATTCTAGGTGTCATGGTAAATCTACGAAAATTTGATAAAATTCAAATAAAATTCAAAAAATTCCAAAAATCACAATGTAGAACGTTTCAAACTTAAATCTACTAACTAAGAGTTCTTCACCAAAAGATTTTCTCAAAAATCTTCAAAAATTCCAATTTTTTTGGATCTCGGCAATGTGAGATAAATCCATGGTGAAAATAAAAAATTTTGAGTTCAAAGTGTAGATCTTACCCAAAGAAGATGAAATCCAAACTTCATTTGCCTTAAAATCGCCTTAAATCTAAGAAATAGCAAGCCCTTGGTGCAAAAACCGGAGGTTGAAGGTAACTCAAAGGGTAAAAATGACGTTTTACTATGTAAATTGCAAATTTTAAGGGTGTTTAGGTCGGTTTAGGTCGAAGGCACTGTCGGTGCCCATGCCAGCGTCAGTGGCGCCAGTGGCCAGAACTTTATATTTTGATTTTTTTCAAATTTTGATTTTCTCTCAATTTACTTCAAATTCTATTTAGTCTTTTTGAACAATAATTTCCATCTTAAAACAATTCACAAACAACACTAAACTATAATCCCCACACATCAAAAATTTCAACTTAAAATGTGTAATTTAGAGGCATTTCATTTCTTCTAGAAATATTTCCTACTTGCTGACATCGATTATATGTTTTAATATATTTATTAACATCTCTAAAAAAAGTAGGCTAATAAAATCTAGCTTGCAAAATTTTATATGCAGTTCTATTTGTTCCAAAATGTCCTCCAAGTTTAGAATTCATGACATCTTTCAATTATTTGTTGAGTTTCTTCATAAGGCACACACCTTCTAATAATTATATCTTTACATTGACATCTTTCAATTATTTATTGAGTTTCTTCATAAGGCACACACCTTCTAATAATTAGATCCTTACATTGTTTATATAAATATGGTTCATCCCAAAAATAGAATTTTGAATCATATATAAATTTTATACATTGTTTATATAAATATGGGTCATCCCAAAAATAAAATTTTGAATCATATATAAATTTCTTTAATTATTGATTCTTAATATCTGGTGGTAGAATATCACTTACAATATAATTTACTATATCGGCATACCACGGTATATTCATTTCATCAATACCATATAATTGTTCATACGAAAAATTTTCTAAAATTTCATTTGCAAAATTAATTAATATTTATTTTTCTAGTCTAGATAAATGATCAACTATTTGATTATCATTTCCCTTTCTACTAACTACGGTAAAATCAAACTCTTGCAAATGAAATATCCGTCTAATTAATTTTGGATTAGCATCTTTCTTTTGCATCAGATATTTAATAGCAAAATGATCTGTATGCAGTTTATATTTAGTCTAATTAATCTTGGTTTAGCATCCTTCTTTTGCAATAAGTATTTAATAGCAGAATGATCCGGATGCACTACACATTTTATTCCAATTAAATATGGTATAAATTTATCAAAGGCATAAACAATAGCGAGTAACTCTTTTTCAGTAGTAGTGTAATTAATTTAAGCATCATTTAGAGTTTTACTAGCATAATATATTACTTTAAAAATTTTATTGCGCCTTTATCCTAAAACAGCCCCAATAGCATAACCACTAGCATCGCACATTTTTTTAAATGATTTTTCTCAATCATGTGATACAATTATAGGTGCAGTAATTTTTCTTGCAATAATACAAATACTTTTATGCATTCATCATTAAAATCAAATTTTGTATCTTTTTCTAAAAGTTGGCATAATGGTTTAGTTATTTTCAAAAAAAATTTTATGTAACGCCTGTAAAATCCAGCATGTCCTAGAAAACTTCTCACCCCTTTTACGTTAGTAGGAGGCGGTAATTTTTCAATAACTTAAATTTGTGCAGAATCTACTTCCATACCATTTTCAGAAATTTTATGCACAAGTACAATTCCTCTTGCAACCATAAACTGACATTTTTCCAAATTTAGTACTAGGTTGATTCTTTCACATCCATATTTTTTCCTAAATTATTCAAACATAATTCAAACGAATTTCCAAATATAGAAAAATCATTCATAAACACTTCCATTCCATGTTCAATAAAATTGCTAAAAATTGACATCATACATCTTTGAAATGTTGCAGGTGCATTGTATAGTCCAAAAGACATTCTACGAAAAGCAAATGTTTCATATGGGCTTGTAAATGTTGTTTTCTCTTGATTCTCTAGAGTTATTAGAATTTGGTGATAACCGGTATATCCATCTAAAAAGCAATAATATTTGTTTCCAACCAATCTATCCATCATTTGGTCTAGAAAGGGTAAAGGAAAGTGATATTTTCTGGTGGCCATATTTAATTTTCTATAGTCAATAAAAATTTGTCAACCACTCACTTATCTTATTGAAATTAATTCTTTTTTCTCATTTTCTTCAACGGTCACTCCTCCTTTCATCGGAACATAGTGAATTGGACTTACCCAAGTACTGTCTGAAATATGATCTATAATTTAACATCTTACCATTTTAAAATTTCTTTTTTAATAACCTCTTTCATTATTGGGTTTAATCTCCTCTAAGGATCAGCTTTAGGTTCATATTGTTCATCTAATAGAATTCTGTGCATACAAATAGAAGGACTAATTCTTTTAATATCTACTAAAGTCCATTCAAAAGCCTTTTTATAATTTTTCAATATCTCTATTAATTTTTGTTCTTGAATTTCAATTAACTCTGAAGATAAAATAACAGACAATGTTGATCACTCTCCTAAGAATACATATTTTAAATGGACAGGTGATATTTTCAGTTCAAGTTCAGGTGGTTTAATATATGAAGGAATAAGATTTTAATCATTTTCCAACAAGTCTAACATTTCAAATTTACCATGAATATAATCTAAGTCTAACGATCAGCTAACTAAAGAGTTACAATAATAGGGGAAATCTCTCCCAAATTTAAGCTTTTGAAAATAGATAAAGGCATAAGATTAATACTCGCTCCTAAATCACATAAAGTTTTTCCAAAAAATTTTCACCAATAGCATGAGGTATAGTAAAACTACCAGGTTCTTTTAATTTTTCAGGAAGCTTTTTCTGAATAATAGTGCTACACTCTTCACTGAGTACAACAGCCTAGTGATCTATAAACTTCCTTTTCTTGTTTAGTATATCCTTCATAAATTTCACATAACTTGGCATTTATTCCAAAGCTTCAACAAAAGGAATGTTTATCCCTAACTTCTTAAGGATTTCTAAAATTTTGTAAATTGTTTATCTTTATTCTTCTGGTTTAGTCTTTGAGGAAATGGAGGTAATGGTTTTTCTAAAGGACCTTGTGTTTGTTCATTTTTATTTTGGTCACTTTCATTTCTTCCTTCTCTTCAACAACTTTAGTTTCTCTTTGGATCATTGTTTTAACTTCTTTTCCATTTCGTAATTGAATAGCTTTAATTTGCGCCTTGTTTTGATCTTTTAGATTAACTTCCACCATACTCAGAAGAATTCCTAAAGGTCTGTTACTTAGTGCAGTAGCAATATGTCCTAATTGATTTTCAATATTTCTAATAGCAGTCCCTTAATTTTGTATTTGATTTCCCATGTTCACATTACTTCTTCCATTGTCAACTTCTTTTCCTTAACTTGTGGGTTAGGGTTAGAGTTAAATCTACGAGGATAATAAGGTTGATAATTAGGATTTCCTTGATTGTTCAAATTTCCGGAAGGATTCACCAAATTGTTATAATTATTCCAACTAAAATTAGCGTGATTTTTCCATCCAGGGTTATAATAATTAGAATAGCGATTATTATTTCGATTATTTATAGCATTTAAAGTTTCATAAGATGATTGAGTATCAATTATCTGCCCTAGTAAATTTTCTTATAATATTGGGGGTATTTGAGAATAGTTCACTCCAATTTGATCAATCTTTTTTAAAATAGCATCAATTTGAGATGTCAAAATAGAAATTGCATCAAAATCATGAATACTAGCTACTCTCTTAGGATTTATCCTTTCAGAGGGTCATTGAAAATTGTTAGTAGTCATTTCTTTGATTAAAGAGTATGCTTCATTAAAAGGTTTTGACATTTTTGATCCGCCTGCAGTAGCATATATAATAAATCTAAGTGATCCTACTAATCTATTGTAAAAACTTTTTAATTATTAACCAATCTGATAAAGCATAGTGTAGACATTTTCTAAGAAGATTTTTTAATCTTTCCCAAGCTTCATATATAGATTCCCCTTCAAACTGACAAAAAGATATAATACCATTTCTAAGCTTAGTGGTTTTCTAGGGTGGAAAATATTTAACCAAGAATTTTTGTGATAGTTTTCCCGAAGTTCTGATAGATCCAGGTGCTAATGAATTTATCCCTTAATGAAAAAGAAAAAATTCTAAGTCTAACAGCATCATTAGATACTCCGTCATATTTAAAAGTAGCACAAATTTCAAGAAAACTAGGAAGATGTAAGTTAGGATCTTCAATAGGTGTTCCTCCAAACTATTATTTTGTATTATTTAGATAATAGTAGGTTTAAGCTCAAATGAATTAGCATCAACATAAGGATTTTGAATAGTCAAGTAAAGTTCATCTGCTGTAGGATTAGCATAATCTTTTAAATGTCTTTATCGATTTTCATTAATTTGATTATCTAAGTTATTTGCCATTTCATTTAAATTTTTAAATTTTTTTTTTGTTTTCAAAATTTTCTAATATTACGTTCTAATTCTGAATCATATGGTACTAAACCTTCAGATCCAATATTTCGCATAAACAAATATATTAAGCAAAGAAAAATATCTTTAAAATATTCTTAAATAAAAATGTATATTTCTTTTTTAATTTTTGATTTTTAAATTTTTTAATAGTTATATTATCTCTAAATTTCCTAATTTACCAAATTTATTTAATGTACCGTTATCATGCCCTGCAACGGCGCCAAAAACTTGATCCCGAAATTTTTTGTGGTATAGTTGGGCAAAATATATAAAGTTGACTCCGCTATGTGACGATGCCAAAAACTTGATGCTTTAAATATAATTAAGAAATTTAAGCAATTAATGTTGGGATTCTACACATGTATATATATCGTTATCAACTAATAAAGGACATTTTATTTAAGTCCCAAATATCGATCCCACAGGGAATGTTTAATCTTGAGATGATACATTTACTTTGAAATTCAGTGATAGTAAAATGAAATTACTATCACTAATTTCAAATGCTGAGATATTATCAAAACTAAATTATTTAACTATTAGCAAAACCAAAATGCAAAGTTTAAACAGTAACTACTAAACTATTTAACTATGTTTATGTGATGAAAATTTCTTATGTGAAAAAATATCTTTCCCACTATAATGAGATTTTGGTAAAATGAGATGAGATAGATGATTTAATATGTATTGTGTCAAATAGGAGTAGTTTTATTCTCTATCATGATACAGTGTTATAGAAAATCATTGGTTAATTCTATGTTTAGTCCCTAAATCCGTGGCTAGGCTTGGATGATATTGGCTCCCACTCCAGAGCTCTCACTTCCCTTTACCTGAAGGCTAACTCTCTCTTTAGTTTTTAAATACTAAGACCAAATTGGGGATTATAGTCTGTGACCCTAAAATCTCCAGTTTTACACCTAATAATGTATATTTTCTTATTTATTTACACTTAATTCAATGAATGAAATTCTCCTTCATGAAATCAAATGTGATCCTCGCTCTGTTAGAACTCATACTCCATTTTCCGGATTATATGTTTCACAACACATTTTAACAATTCAATTGGCCAGATTGATAAGTAAATTAAATTTGGAGTTAAAAAATCATCACAATTTATTTTATATTTTAATATTGGCACATCCATATTATCTCTTCATTTCACCATATCTCAAAGTAGGGAGAAAGATAAAGAAAACTACTCAGACTTCATGAGAAAGATACTACAAAAAAAAATTTCATATATAAAAGAAAATTCATACAACACTAATAAACAAACAACACTTATCTGAAACCCATTCTCAAAGAAAATCCCTTGTAGCCTCTCCTAGGAAATGTAGGAAGAAGAAATCTCTCACTTTTCTCCTTCTCCAACACTCTTAGAATAGAATTCACACTAAATCTCACCACAAAAACTCGAAACTCTTAAAGAAAACTTACTAATTGACTCTTGAATGGTAGTGAAATGAAGATGGAAAAAGTGTATGGAGGCGATGTGTGGCGGTTGAAAGCAAGGAGGAATGAGGAGGAGCACCTTTTCTGGTCAAATTTAGCCCCAAATATATCCTAGAGTCGGTTCTCCAATAGGTGCATCCAAAACTCTTCAAAAAGCATCCAAATTCGTCGAATTTTCTAGAAATGGGGGCTGAACCAACATTGGTATCGTCGGCGCCAGTGTTTTGTAATTAATTTAGGTGTTCTCTACACCGTCGATGTTGAACAAATCTCTAACTTCTCCATTTTGACTCCAAATTTCATTCTTTTTGCTTCTTTTTTTGCTTTAAGTCCTAAAAATTAACAACCTGCAAGAAAAATAAAAAATATCTTTCATTAAAGTGCAATATCACAAAAAATGAGTATAAAATATGGGTCTAAAAATGCATATATTTTTGGTATATCATCAAACCAACAACCTCCTCGTCTCTTTCACTGAACAAAAAAGAAAAAATAGAAAATTAAAAGCTTTGGTCCTTCTATCTATTTATCTATTTCATTCATCTCGATTCACATTCCGTTGTCTTACATATAATAAAATCCCAATGCCAAACCTATTGTTCTCCACTTATGCACAAATTGAGAACCTTACAACCATCAAATAGCCACCCAATTGTTCAATTCCAGTGAACCTAAATCAAACATCACTCGAAAAACATCAACCCTTATCCACTAATTGTTTTTTTTTTGCAAAGGTAATCTTTTTGTTGTCATCTACACGGCCAATTTCACTCGGAAAGGTATAAAAAATGGTGGGAGTGAATTTTTAAAAATAATTTTTTTAGAAAATTAGAGTTTCTTTAAAAGGAATTAAGTACCTTTCAGGAAAATTATATACTTGTTTGGAGAATTTTTTAAAGAAAATAGGGGAATTCAAGTACTCATCCTTGATACCCAAATACCTATCCGGAGAATTAAGTACCGTTCAGGGAAAGTTAAGTACTTATTTGGTGAAATATATGTTTGTTTTTAGTTGTTTATAGGTTAATTGAAGACCTAACGGGTATTTTAAGGCCATTGGATTAACAAAAGATGATATTTAAAAATTTAAAATGAACATCTCTATGCATCAATGTATTCATCAAATAATGCATTAATATAACTTCAAATCTTACATGTGTCTTTTAAAACAATTCTTAATACAATTCACATTTTAAAATTATGTAAATTACCTTAAAAGTTGCATAGTTATTTAAGATAACTAAATATATGAAATTAAACACTCGCATGTGTTCTAACGAATCAATTAATGTTTGAATTTCAATGATTTGAGAATCCTACGTGAGTTAAGGTTAAACATTCACTCAATTGATATGATAAGTGTGCAAAACACTTTTAAGAAAATTTATGATTATTTTGAATTTAAGGCCATTTATATTTTAATAAAATTAAATCAAACATAATCAAATCATGCATGCTTTCAACTGAGCCGCCTTGTTTACAAGGAAGAGTTGCAATTCCAAGTTAATTAGTCCAATCCTCTTCTTCTTAAGGGTAGGAGCTGACGAGCCTATTGTTTTTCACAATGTCCAAATAACAAATATAATAATTTGCAAGTCCAAATCACTTAATTCGATCATCCTCCTCGTAAGGATTGGAGTTGATAAGAATAATATATGCAAGTGTCAAATTTCAAATGAATATCAAACTTAAATGCTTTAAATGCCCAAATCCCTGATGATGACTGAAAAATTCAACTGGAGATGTCAACTTGTAAATTAAGATTTTCAAATCAAATTTTCAAAGCAAACAAATCAAAACATTTAAATTAAAATTGACTTTAATAAGTCTTAAAACAAATGTCATACACCCTCTACAACGGTTTGTCGAGGGTGATATTTTTTTAGTTAAATTCAACTCATAAAGAGTGAGTCACACCGAGTGCATCCTTATATTCACACTCAAAGTAATCTCACATTAGTATGGATGTGACTCCACTCATCTGTCTGCATGGTTTGACCTAACGACTCCACAAAAAGCAGTTGTTATGATCAAAGCCCTCTGATTGGGTGGTCCACCACCAAATGAATCTATTATATATGGTCACCTTCACATCCATATGTTCCCCAGTGGCTTTAAACCATTTTATTTGTGAACCAAAAGAGTATATTTAATTGACCTAAAGTTTTCTGTCAACTAAGACTGACTTAAATGTGTCACCTTTGATAAATATCCACCATAGATCCATAAGGGTCTCTTAGATGACGTAATCTATGGTTACTGATAATGATTCTTATGCCAGGTTAGGTCGATTATCTCCTTTGACTAAATAGATCAGAGACCATGATGACCTAGGATGACAAACCTATGGGATCTTAATTTAGTTTATCATTTTTCCCCCTTCATTCACATTAAGCTCAAGGTAATAAATTTTATAATTTAAATCCTAAAATTTTTGCTATTATATGTTGAATATTCAGTGCTTAATGACTAATCTTAATTGAAAGTGCTCTCCCATTATTGGGATGGGTAATTAACCATAGGAACTTGTGCTCATGAAAAACCTTAAACTATAGAGCCAAATGTCCTAGTATCTTATCTATAATTCAATCTATCTTCTTAAATTTTGACCTGGAATACCAAATACGAAGCTCTTAACAACGACGAGAGTTCATGACACAAATTTTCGGAGCCCAACGGGTAAACTATAAATCTACATTAAATTTGCATAGAAAAGCTATTTATGTGATTATTGCATCTCTAAGCCTCTCCATGGCTCCCTTGAAATGACCAAAATTCCCTTGATGTGCCTGATCTAAACACTAATGTGTGACTAACATTAAATTTTTTTATGAAAAAATGTTAAAATTTGCATGCAACAAATTTATATTCCTTCACGATCACAACATTTAACGCTAGCTCATAAACTGACTAGAAAATAATAAAAATAGTTTCCAACATTTACATGAAAATATAAAAGTATGATAATCATGGAAATACATATGCGGTAGGTCATTCATTTAGCCTCACTAATGTCCTCCATACTTAATTAAAATTTATTTAATTGCTTTTCTGTGAGGCACAATTTTTTTGTCAGAGGAATGTTAGATGTTTCATGCTTGTAGTGAACTGTAAAGATATTATTATTATTATTATTTTAAATTATTATTATTATTCAAATTATTTATTTCCTTGCTGCTACAGGTCAGGATAAATGACTACTTTAGGAATATTTGTATTTCAGTTTAACTTTTGTTGATGGTTATAATAAGTAATGTTGTCAGTAGTGCTTGATTAAACAAAAAAATGGCATAATAATCTACTATGCGGCATCCTCATCAAATCTTCCTATTCCTGTTCTATTTTAAAGATATCTTCACAGTGCTTGGCTTCATTTGCGTAACTATTTTTTACCCAGGAAATTTACATATGTAGCTGTCGGTCAACTTTTTTATTTGAAAAATAATTAAAATTTAATTTAAATATAAAGGTATATAGTTTAGGTTTTGAAAGTAGTGTTTTAATTTTTTAGAAAATGAGACCGAATGGATTTATTAGTCCAATAATTTGCATAATCATGAATACTACACATTCCTGCGAAAAGTGTAGATCCTAGTAATAGACTCATTCCTGCAAACTAGGAGATTTGTCATCCATTTGGTCTGCAAACCTTTTATATGTGACTAACAAATTCTTCTATTTAATACAAAGATTAAATAGGGTTTATTTTACCAGGCTTCCAAGTTCTCTATAAAGGCAAGCTCCTATAGTTAACTGCATCCTAAGTGACGGGAGTCACTTGAGAAAACTCTTAATAATGATTAGTGGTTCTAATCTTCAAGAATTCAAAGTTTAGGTTTTTTAAGGTAGGACATGGAAAGACAAGTGGGAGTGACTGAAATGGGAATAAATATTTTCAAGAGCCAAAAGAAGGAAGGTAAGGGATGTCACAGATCCTGAGGAGAAACCTCGGTGACTTCCCAAAATATTCTAATGTGTGGCTGAGTTTAAGAGACGATGTTATTTAGGTGTTTAATCCTACAAATTTTATTATTTGGGACTTATATTTGCATAATATCTGATTATCCAAATAGCCCGCAGAGATAAGATGGTTTACGTCGTAACTAATTACAACCTCAGAAACTAAAGTGAATTAGGACTTACACTGCACAATATTATTGCACGGGTGCCTAAAGAGGGTATGAGGATTTACGTCGCGTTGGGCGAGCTACCTCGAAATCCTAGGGGTTGCTATTTAGACCAAGGAGAGAGTTTAGCTGGTGTAGACTTGTTTTGTTGTTGTAGAATGATGACCATCTCCACTTGTAGTACGCTACAAGCTCCTTATTTTACTGCCCATGAAGTTGCTCCAAACTCCTCGTCGAAGTAACAATCCTAAAGTCTAAGGTTCAAAAGGTTGTACTAGGTGCGTTTCAATTTTTGGTTTTGTTGTCATTATGGGGGGAGTTAAAGTTGATTAGAGCGACATAGATTAGGATCCCATGGTTCCCTCATTCTTGTAACACTATTTTCTTTTGAATTTACTTTGTCTAAATGAGTTGTGAGACCCATTTAAACTAGGGAGATCTCGTTAGCAACCGTGGGTTATCTCCTCCGAGGGACTCCCGTAAATCCAGAAGGACGTTTTATTGTTTTTTTTTTCATTTTGAAAATGTTTTTTTAATTTTAGAAAATTATTTTGTTTTGAAAATAAAATTGTAATTAATACCTACATAATGTGTTAGAACAAGAGTAAATTGCAATGATAAAATAACAACAAATAAAATGTACCTGTTTACGTGACGAATCTGCTTCTGTTATCCCTCAGTAAATGATTTTTGGTAGGAACGGAACAAAAAGAGCATAAGTAACAGTAAGATCGATGTATGTGATTTGTACAACAATATTGTTGTTGCCTTCACCGCTCAGCTAACAGACAGTATTTCCTTCCTCTGTGAGTTTGGTTAGGAGCTGTGCGGCATGAGAGATGAGGGAGGTGAGCGGCTATGGCCTCGATTCAGAGAGGAATAGGTGCGAGGGAGAAAAAGAATCAAAACAGCTGTGCGGGATTTATCATGAGGGAGAGAGGCGAGCGGGGCTCTTCAGCACAAAGGAAGAGACAGCGGAGGCTAGCGGGGGAACCGTATTTGTCAGAGCGGGGAGAGAGTCTGGGAGCGAGCGGGAGAGGCACTTCGATCGCGAGCAGGAGAGATTTCTTCGGTCGAGCAGAGGAGCAGAGAGCAGTCTTTGGAACAAGGAGAAGTCTGTCGAGTGAGGGAGGCAAGCAGGAGTTTCAATCGGTGGAGGGAGCCAAGCGAGAGTTTCTCGAGCTTCGATCGATGGAGTAAGAGGCGCGCAGAAGCTTCGATCGGGAGAGGGAGATGAGCGGCTTGGTTTGTTTGGCGTGAGGGAGAGGAAGGCCGACGGGTCTTGAGCACGAGAGAGGGAGTGGCGGAAGGTTTTCGATGCAGAAAGGAGGAGCGAATTTTAATCCAGAGAAGAGGAGAATCCACGAGCGGTAGAAGTGAATCCGGAGTATTCGGTGCAGAGGAGAAGAAGAGTAAGGGCTTCTTTGTGTGAGGCCGAGAGCTAGAGGAAGAAGGCAAGCCGTCCTTTTAGAATTGAGGGCTAAATTAGTCAAAGGAGTCGTTACCTGTAATTGGCGGGCAATTAAAGGACTTCCATAAGCGGGCAATTAAAGGACTTCCATAAGTAGCGGAGGTTTAATTGGAAATAAAATTACCACCTCATTATATTTAATTAAGACAAATTTAAATAATTAATTTGAATTTTGAAATTTAAAATTCGAATATAGGTGGGTCTGTGCCTAGCCCGTGCTCAGCTCGAGTCCAACCTGAATTGAACCAGAGTTAAACCTAGGTTGAGCTAGGCCTCGCGCTCTGCTAATTAAAAAAATATGCATCAATTTTCATGTTGTTTCTACAAGTGCATAACCATAGTGATATGAGGGTCATTTCTAACTAAATTCAACATTTCAGACGTGTCGACGTAGTCCGTTTCGTCATCTGGGGTCGTCCAGACAAGTTCACCGATGGTCAAGCCAAAAAATGTGTCAACTTCATGTGTGGTGTAGCGAGCGCGTTGCGAGTCACGGAGGGTTCACTTATGGTCGTCTGATCCTGTAAGAACTCATTTTCGGGCCCTCTACATGTTGGTCCTTAGCCCTTGCAACTAAGAGTTGAGTGTTTGGAACCACTTATGCGAGTTCTTCACAAAAAATGAGTCAAGAAATGGTTTGAAGTTCTATGGGAGGTGAGCTTCATTACTAGTTTGCTAAGAATGTCAACAAGGAACTCCTAAGGCTAGATTTTGGGTTCTGGGAGTAGGAAACTAAGATCTCAATAAAAATGAGGTCAACAAATGGACCCCTAATAGGTGTGGTGTGCTGAACAAGCACACGGCGCGTATTGGTGTTGACCGAAGAGCTCAACACAACCAAAAGAATTGTCTAAGTATGTCAATATCAGAACAAATTGACTCAGATTCAAATTCAATTTTTGGTTGGGACTTTCCCCTAGGGGATTCACAACCCAAAGACAAGAGCTTATTGAAGATTTTCAAAAGTTTCCACTGGGGATGAAGGGATTCGCCACATGTTTGCGTTGTTTGATTGTTATAAATTTAATTGAGTGAGGAGATCAGTTTGAAAAAAAAAAGTACGGGGCCACCAATCTGGGATTTAAACCAAAATTTGGAGACAACCACCGACACGAGATTTATACCAAAATTTAGGAAATATCATGCATGCCGAAAATTTAGGAATAGGATGTGAAAAATATGTGGAAAGAATTGGAATCTTTGCACCGATCCTGAAATTTAAACTTGAAGGAATAAGAAGCCTTAACATCCATATAGGGGGACTGTCGGCGCTATTTTTGGTTGGTGGGGTTGCCCTTAAGAAGCTGTCGGTCACCGGAATCATAATCTCGTTGCCAGCTTTGGAAGTACATTTTAATTTACATATTTATATATTTAGTTTTAGAAAAATATGCCAAACTGACCCCATATTTTTCATAGTTTAAATGAAAGAGCATTGTACCTCAAATCCTGTATCTATCCCAAAGGACACAAGACTTGAGGATGAGGCTCGATCAAATAAACTAAGGAAAGTATGATGTCTGTTTGGTCTGCAAGACTTGAGGATGAGGCTCGATCAAATAAACTAAGGAAAGTATGACGTCCGTTTGGTACTTGAGGATGAGGCTCGATCAAATAAACTAAGGAATATATGACATCTGTTTGGTCTGCGAAAACTTTATATTTGCCGACAAGTTTCCCTCTTTAATATAAAGAATTAAATAGGGTTTATTTTAAGGTGGGTTCGGACATGCTTTCTATAAGGGCAAGCCCCTATAGTTAATTACATCTTAATGACCAAAGTCACCTAAGAAGAATCTCAATAAAAATAAGGAAATATTATCTTCAAGGAGTTTTAAAGGATAGAACTTTTCAATGAGATCAGATAAAGAGGTGTGAAAGGGGATTGGTTTAATATTGGAACATTTTATTGTAGAATCCAAAGGAGGAAGAACTAGGGGTTGTCATGGATCCATAGGAGAACCTCGGTGACCTCCCAAGTTATCCCATGTTTGGCTTTAGTTTTGAGAAGAAAAATTTAAGCATCCTGCCAATTTTATTATTTAGGGCTTATAATCATGTGAAACGATCACATAAATAGCTTAGAAGATGTGAGGATTTAGGTTGTGATAAACGACAACCCGAAATGATCACACAAATAGCCTGGAAGATGTGAGGGTTTAGGTTGTGACAAACGACAACCTTTTCGTGTGAAACGATCACACAAATAGCCTGGAAGATGTGAGGGTTTAGGTTGTGACAAACGAAAATCTCGAATGATCACACAAATAGCCTGGAAGATGTGAAGATTTAGGTCGTGATAAACGACAACCTCGGCTAAGACGAGTTAGGGCTTATATTATATAGCAGGGCTATACAAAGGCCTAAAGATAAGGTGATGGACGAGTTAGGGCTTATATTGTATAGCAGGGCTGTACAAAGGCCTAAAGATAAGGTGAGGATCTACGTTGCATAAGCAAACAACCTCAAAACCCTATGGCTTTGTTGTTTAAGTCTAAGGAAGGAATATTGGTTTAGCTTGAGAAGACAAGTTTTGCTATTGATGATGGCTGTGTTGCCCACCATGCTAGCTCCAAGCCCCTGCCGCGACAAGTTTGAGGTTTCTAGTGTGTCAAGTTATAATGTCAAATCAAGTGGCCCTATCGTTGAAGTTTTTTAAATTTTATAGGGGCATATTAAACTTGATTAGAGTGACACCGGTTAGGATCCTACGGTTCCCTAGTTCTGGTCCACTATTTTCTATTAGATTCACTTAGTCCAAATGAACTTACTAAACTCAACTTAATGAGTTTCATAATTTCATTTAGATCATGGGAAGCCTCGTTAGCAAACGTAGATTGCCTCCTCCAAGGGCTTCCCGATCATCCGATAGAGCGTCTTAATTTAGTTGCAATTGTAGTTTTGTGTGATGTTTGTGATTAAATTTTGAGCTGTTTTATATTTTAATTTAGTTAAGTTGTGGTTTTGTATGATGTTTGTGATTAAATTTTGAGTTGTTTTATATTTTGAATGTTGTAGCGATTGTAGTTTTGTGTGATGTTTGTGATTAAATTTTGAGTTGTTTTATATTTTGAATGTTGTGTTGATGAATTTTATCTTGGTTGTTTTTAATTTTGGTTTTGGTTTTGGTTTTGTGGCTATCCTGATAATTTTAATTTTCATGCAGGGTGGCATTGTTGTTTAGCATGCAAATTTGCAGGTATAAAAGTACAGTATGCAAGTACAAGAAAGACAACGCTAAAAACTGTAAAAGCGTACCTGGCGAGTCTTCTCGTTCCACCACCTGAAACTTAAAGTGCATATTAAGGCAGTTTATATGAAATAGGGAAGTAAAATTTTGGTAGTTTTCCTAACCCTATGTCATATCTTGGTGGGTCTCTATTTTATCAATTAAGGATGACTTTATCAAGCAAGATATATTAAGTTTAGTAGATCTCTGAGGTGTCCAACAGATATAGAGAAAGAAGCAGGTCCATGCTACTTTCTCGCTGTCTGGTGGAAAATCTCGAGTTCTTTTAAACTTATTATGTTGCTTAATAATTCATCCTGTAAATACCCTTAAAGCTCAATGAACATTGATGTCTCAATTATCACTAATAATAGGGTAATTATCATCTGTAATTTAATTTTGAAAATTATGTGGATGAAGACCCTTAAAGAGGCAAGTTAGTGTTGTTGGAACACTTAGCCAAATTTTAATTAGGCTTGTAGTGTTTGAAAGATGTTCTAATTTTTAATGAATACTTTTCTAATCCTCATTTAAATGAAACTTGATTTAGCCTAAGTCACTATTAAGCCCTTAAAACTTTTTCTAATCCTCATTTAAATGAAACTTGATTTAGCCTAAGTCACTACTAAGCCCTTAAGACTTAGGTGAGTTTCTTAATTTGCTTTGAAAAGATTAAGTTTTAGGTGGTCATAATTCATGATTTGAATTTCATTTGAACATCAAAATAGGGGTATTAAATTGATTAATTATTATTAATTTTATTTGAAAATCAAAATAGGGGTATTAAATTGATTAATTATTGACTTCAAAAGTCAAAGTCCTAGGTTCATTTTATTTTAATAAACTTCCAAATTTTAATAATCTAAAAATTTATTAACTTACAAAATAGGGGTATTAAATTGATTAATTGTTGACTTCAAAAGTCATACCCCTAAGTCCTGGGCATTTTATTTTAATAAACTTCCAAATTTTAATAATTTAGAAATTTATTAACTTATCTTTTTCATTTAAGAAGGTGAGATTGGTTTCTACCAATTAACCCCTTATACTTCAAACATCAAATAAATTGATTAAATTCATAGGTTACCCATTTCCCTCCTTAAATTAAGCCTAAATGTTAATTAAGGCTAATTTTCCAAAATTACACATTTGCCCTTAAGGCTCTATCTATTCATAGTTTATCAAATTTAATTCAAATAACTTTGGAATTTTTATCCTGCCTCATTCATGGGTCAATTAAGACATGAGAGGAGAAGATGTGATATTTCAAAATTTATTATAATTTTTATAATTATTTTCATGCAAAAATAGGATTTTTCAAGGAAAATTCCTAACTTGACCAAGGTAAATCCTAATCCCTTGAAATTATTACTGGAGGTAACCATAAACTAGAGGAGTTTTTGAACCACATTTCATGATTTTTTTAATTTTATTTGAATTTTAAGAATTATTTTATGTTCTGAAGTATTTATTAAATATAAAATATTATAAATGGGGAAAATTAAGTTTTATATTTTTGAAAAGCCTCTCTGAGGTTAGAGAACTCAAAGAAAAAAATTTTATATTTTTCTAAATTTTATTTGATTTATTGGAATTATTTTAGTGGAAATCTATTTTTTAGCCTTTAAAAATTATTTTAAGCTTCAAAATACCATATCTTTATTTATAGAATCAAGAAAAACATTCTAATTATTCCTAAGTGATTATAAAGTAATTTACAACATTTTCATGAGTTTTATTATTTTTGTGATTTTATGAATTTTTAATTATTTTAAATATTTAACAATTGGCTAAAAAAAAATTTATTTTAAATACCATTTTATTTTTATAAAATACCGCTAATCACAGAGAACTCAACAAAATAATTTTCATAATTTTGTTAGTTGTATTTTGATTTTAAAAAAAATCATTTAAATGCCAAAAATGATGTTTACCTTTAAAAATCAACTTAGGCTATTAAATGAACTCAAAATATTTTGAAATTTTTATAACGAGTTTTCTGCACCATAAACCATGGTGGTGATCTAAAATCAAATCATTTAAATGTTTATATTTTTCAAAATTAGTTATCTTAATGATTTAGGGTTTGTGAAAATTAGGTATATTTTAAATGACTTGACCCATGAAATTAGTTCCAAAAGCTTCTCTGGCCATGGTGGACCTTCCAAAATTTTCTTGGAATTTTCTAGTCAACATGCTAATTTTCATGGTTATTTTAAGGAAATAATGTGTAAAAACTTGAAAAATATGGATCTCTGTATAGGGACTTCCTCTAACTTTGGAAAAATCAGATGATGTTTCCCTTGATAAGCTACAACATGCCAAAATTTCAAGCCAAGGTGATGTGTCAATATGCATGGAGAATCAAATAATTTAAAATAGTGTTTAATTAATTAAATTAAAATATGCATTAAATGAACTTGAAATTTGTTTCACATTGTTCTCTTCTGTTCACTGAGCAAGAGGGTATTTTTATTTAATTTATGGGATTTTTCTACACAAAGTTATGAATTTTCCAAGTTAGGGGTATTTAAATAAATAGGAAAAAGCCCTATTTATCTATTTAAACCGCGCGTGCCACCTCAACCTACGACGGCTCCGAAGCTCCATGCGGTGCGTTTCCATTTGACGCCGCCATCCACCTCAGCGCTGACTCGGCTCGCTGTTTATGTCCCGAAGCGTTGTCCAAATCGATCTCCTCCATCCATTTGATACACACTCGATCAAACGGTTCCCTGTCATCGTCTCTGATAGAATGATCTCGTGACCGTCCACACTAAAACCCTAAGTTCCAGCCTAAACTTCAACCAAATCACCTCAGGTTTGATCATATGGACTCGTCTAAGTGAGACGAACACATCCATACGGTAATCATGCAATTAAATTAAGCCTAATTAAATGGAGAATCGAAATAGGCTCGGGATGAGGTGAGGTTTTAAACCTTTGCTCTAAGAAGTGAAGCTTCAATCAGAGGGTCTTAGCACATTTTTTGGGGTCTAAGGAGACTAGGGATTGAGTCCCTGGTCATGGTGTAAGGCCTAGGTATGAAGTTGATCACGGTCGGATTCGGGTGTTGGTCTAGAGCTATGGTAGAGGCTCTATGGAAGGGGGATTTTATGGGGCTTTGGCTTCTTTCTTGGTTGTGAAGGTGTGGGTAGAGTTAATTTAAGTTTGGTGTAGTGTAGAGATGTAATGGCTCTTTCTTGGTTTTCGGCAAGGTTCCAAGCTCAAAATTGAGCTCTGGCAATGGGAATTGGTGGGAGAAAATGGTTGGAATGCACTAAGGCAATCTTAGGGAAGCTCTGTGGGAAGTTTGGAGAGGCCTCTCTAAGGAAATTTTAGCACACCTCCCATGGCCATGGAGGTGAGTTTTTATAAAAATGGCCATGAGGTGGCTCTCAAGGCATATTTTTGGGTGCATTGTGGTGCTTAGGTGGAGGGCAGAGGAGCTCTACAACTCAATTTGGCTGAGTTGGCCTCTAGGCTTGACTTGGGTGAAGTCCCATGGGGGTGGCTCTTGGTTTTGAGCTTTTCTGGCCACTAGGCTAGCCGGCTGGCCAGGGGGAAGTGGCTAGGAGCTCAGCAAACCCAGGGGAATATGTCACAGAAATTTAGTGCAATAATACCTAATTTTAGTAAGGATAACTTAAGCACATGCATTTTTGGAAATAATATCTCTTGATTTAAGGGACCTTTTGTCCATGGATTGATTTAAGTGATTTCATGGTGTTTGGAATGGTCACTAAGTCCAACTAATGGCTGTGATGGAGTTAATTTGGTGACTTTAGGGTGGTTAGGTCACATTTAGTGCATGGGTCCAAGTGGGTGCAAATGCCCAAATCTTGGGTTTGGTCTAGGCTATCCATGTCAATTGGCCCAAATAAATATTACAATTGGTTTCGATGATCATAATGAACAACTTTGGTGAAGAATGAAAGTGGTTTTGGGCTCAATTAAAGGGTCAATTTGAGGGAATTTTGAATTTTAGTCAAGTTGGTCATGTTGGGCTAGGCTTGGGTCTAGCTTGGGTTAGCCTTGGGATAAATCCAAATTAATTATTTTAAATAGTCAATAGGGACCCTATGAAGAGTCTTCAACATGAATTGCATGCCAATTTGGGGGTTAAGGAAATCAATTGGGTGAAATTTAGGGACTTATCCAATATGGGGCTAAATTTGGGAATTTTAGATTTAGACCAAAATCAAATGGATTTGAGGCTTCACTAAGGCCAACTGATGATTGATTTTGATTTGTAGGAAGGATATGAATATTTTCCAACATTAATTGGAGCCAATTGACTAGGCTATAGATTCAATTTGATGAGATTAGGTCATATGGTCAAAATTGGGGTTTTGATCTAAATCAAAATTGGGATCAAATCATGGGCCAATAAAGCTTGTATCTAGTTTATCTTGGCCATCTCAAAAGTTAATTTGAGTTTAAGATTGGAATTGGGTCCAATTGAGATCAAATCGATGGACATTTGAGTTGAATTTGGGGAAATTTGGGCCCTTAAAGGCAAATTTGAGGGTTTTGGTTAAAGATGGTCAAATTGGCTAACTTGGGCCATGTGGTTGTTAAGAAAAAGGAAATTGGGAGTATTTGGGATTTATTGAGATTTTCTGGGAATTTTTTGAATTTTTTGAATTTTGGGCTATGGAGGGGTATTTTGGTAATTTGGGGGTGTTTAGGGGCAAAAGACCAAGATGGGTATTTTGGTAGAGTTGAGGTACCAACCATCACCAACAAGCCATGGACCAATGAAAACCCTATTTTGGGTCCTCCATATAGTGGTCTTAGCCAAACCAAAACCCTAGAGCTCGTAGGTTCAGGGGGCCATCTACATGAGTATCCCAAAAAAATCAAGGGACCTAGGCTAGAAATTTGAGTTTAGGGTTGTGAGTGAATGTGACTGTAGATGAGAGTAGTGAGTGCCTTAGCTCCAGACCAACACCGAGGGTTAACCCTAAGGTCCAACAGTCCTAAGGGTGACTCATCTTGAGTTTCCTTTATAGTGACCCTACCTACTAAGTGCTAGAGGTTAGGACCAATATGCGGAACTTCAAGTTGAGTAAAGAAGAGGGTAGAATTTCTAATGGTGAGGATTCCATGTCTAGTTTTTCATGAATAGTCAATAGGAAATTCCTATGGCTAGACCTTATGCTATTAAAGAGGAAAAACTAAACCTCAACAAAAAGTGAGGTCAATAGGGACTCACACCGATCCTTGGGATTTTGAAATTTAAAGGAATCAGAATTTCAAGGAATCGAAAGCCTTAACATCCGTATAGGAGGACTCACACCGATCCTCAAGAATTTGAAATTTGAAGAAATCTGAATTTAAAGAAATCGTAAGCCTTAAAATCCATATAGTGGGACTCACACCAATCCTTGGAAATTTGAAATTTGAAGGAATCAGAAGCCTTAACATATGTATATGGGGCCTCATACTAATCCTCGAGAAATTAAAATTTGAAATAATCAAAAGCTTTAAGATCCATATAGGAGTCCTCACACCGAACCTCGGGGAATTTGAAATTTGAATGAATCAGAAGCCTTAACATCCGTATAGGGGGACTCACACTGATCATCAGGAATTTGAAATTTGAATGTCACATTAGGAAGGAAAATCTTAACAACCATTTAAGGGGTTTTACATCCAAACTAAGAGGCAAAGAGGACTAGGAAGCCTTAACATTCATTGAAGGGGGTCTTATTTCACTCCGCAGAAGTTTAAATTTGGAGGCAACATTAGGAAGGAAAACCTTAACTTCCATTTAAGGGTGCTTTACATCCAACCAAAGAGGCAAGAAGGAGTAGGAAGCCTTAACATCCATTGAAGGGGGTCTTACTCCACTCTGCAAAAATTTTAATTTGAAGGCCACATTAGGAAGGAAAACCTTAACATCCATTTAAGGGGATTTTACATCCAATCCTAAGAGGTAATGAGGAGTAGGAAGCCTTAACATCCATTGAAGGGGGTCTTACTCCACTCCGCAAAAATTTGAATTTGAAGGCTACATTAGGAAGGAAAACCTTATCATCCATTTAAGGGGACTTTACATCCAACCTAAGAGGCAAAAAGGAGTAGGAAGCTTTAACATCCATTGAAGGGGGTCTTACTCCACTCCGCAAAAATTTTAATTTGAAGGCCACATCAAGAAGGAAAACCTTAACATCCATTTAAGGGGGCTTTACATCCAACCTAAGAGGTAAAGAGGAGTGGGAAGCCTTAACATTCATTCAAGGGGGTCTTACACCAATCCTCGGATATTTACATTCCAAATTTGTAAAAAATTTGTGGGAAGTTTGTGGAATTTAGGAGAGTTGTGAGAAATGTATGTGAGAATTTATGCAGTGCAGAATTTTGTTGAGATGTTTGTGCAGAGATTTGTAGTGTTGACATTGAATTTTGTGAATTTTTTTGTGGAATTTGTGGAAATTTATGCAGTATGGAGAATGTTTGAGATGTTTGTGAAGTGCGGAGAAACTATACCAGCTCGGACAGCCGCCGGGGACATTTCATCCAAACTAGATCTAGTTAAGAAATAACAATCATCAAGAAAATTATGCAAAATCCCAGGAAAAGGTCGGTCACATTTGGAAAGAATGCCTGAGACTTAAATCAATGCCTAAGAGGTGATCGATGAAAATGTCCATGTGATAAGAGATGTGGTTCCGTAGAGCCAACCAAGCCTCATTCACACGACTAATAGGACCAAGATTTCCTGTGGGAGGAAACTTCGAGCCAAGAGAATGACACTAGTGATAGGTCGAGAAGGCTCAAGTTAACCAGATCAAAAATTGAAGTGATGTTCAAAATTTTGATTTTTTATTGTTTTGCTTATTTGGATTGTTGTTGTGTTTCATTTCATTTTGATGTTGAGATTTATTTGACCTTGAATTTTATTTTGCGCATTTGTTTTAAGATTTGGACCCAGTTTTAGACAGGTGCAACATTCGTGTTTCTAATAACAAAGTTTTTTTTTTTTGAAACGTCAGAATGTATAGTACTTCTTGAGGTACTATCCATTGACTTGAGATGTGTAAAAATAACCCATTCTTTAAGGTATTATCAGAATTATATTCTTTCAAGCACACATAAAGATGTGCAACTTTTAAGGATGTCACAGCTCGAGAGGCTGCAACCTTGTACCGTCGTTGTAGTATCACTGATTTGTGTAAAGATTGTCCACATTGTTCTGAGGAATCGTTTTGATGTTCGTGAATTGATGTCGGGTTGAGTTTTCTGGGCATTGAAAGATATGACTTCAAGGTAGAATTTTCATTAATTTTCTAATAACATGGCCATTTACTTTAATTCTTTCTTTCTGGGCCTAAGCAGATCTCAGAATATTTACTCATGTAATTAGAATATTTTTTATCTTCCAAAGATATTTTTGATCCAATTAATAGTCGACCAAGAGACCCAAGATCGTTGAACTTTTGCTTGAATATAATATCTGAAGAATTTTTTTAAGAAAACACTTCAAATTTTATTTATTAGAGGAGGATTCAAACACCAATTTTTTATTACATGCCTACCTCAGGCTTCTTCTGAGGGAGACTTTCATATAATTTATCTTTTCTCTTTGATTTGCTATCCCTTTTTTCTTTTGTTGAGAATTAATATATCTAACAGAGCACATTTGAAGATTTTTGAATGTCTAAGTTCAACCACCATTTTTTTTATTTTGCGCCCACCTCAAAAATCATTTTTTTTTCAGGGTGATTTTCACATAAATTTTTTTTTAATCATTTTCTTTTGCTCCTTTTGTTTTCTGAGAATTACTATATCTGGTAAAGCATTTTTTTTTCTTTTTAATGTCCAATCTCCTTTAATTAGTAATTCTCAAAATGTTCCTCAATATGAATTCTGAGACATTATAGTCCAATTGAAGTCAGGATCCAGTTACTTGGTCGACGATTAAGAGACTCGTGATATCCTTAGTCAATTACTCGCATTTCAGTCACACTACTTTATTTTGAAATTTACTTAGGACCCAGTCCGAAGTCTTTAAAGTTAAAGACCCATTTATTAGGTCATTAATTTAATTTTCCCCTGAAATCATAGCTTCTATCACAATGCTGGAATTTTTATTTTGGATTATTCCTTTCTCGATTATCCTATTGATGAACTTTGACTATTTTGTTAACCGTATTTCCAAACTTTTAACAGTTCTGCAAAACAAGTTCTTTCTTTATTTTATTGTGGTGGGAGGGAAGGGATAGACAAACAATGATATCACTAACACCCCTTTTGACAACAAAGGTAGTACAATATTGATCAACCTACAATATATCATTTGTCAGCTGCATCGGAGTCAAATGGAACACTAGGATCGACCAAAATCATATTAGTAGAACCTTTTTTTAGGTTCTTGTCAAAAATTCTTTTCGGGATCACTATGCTCCCATTATTAAAGTTCTCCTCAAGCTAATCTTTAAAAGTGAAACAATCTTTTATTGTGTGTCTGATCAGCCTGTGATATGGGCAGTACCTCGGATGATCTTTGTCATCAACTTCATATGGTTTCTTCGGTTCAGGGAGCTTGAACTCAAGTTTCTTTATCAAATTCTAAAATATTTGTTTGGTTGCCTCATCCTTGAAATGATACATTTTGTTCAAACAATTATTTATGTTCGGGGGTTTCCCTCCATCGATGTGATAGAACCTTTGTTGAAATGATTGCTAACCATTCTGCCGAGGATGTTGGTAGATTTGTCAAGACTGAAATGATTGCAACGATCACTTACCCTTATCAACCACTGCTACTGTCCTAGATTTCTTCTCAGATGTCTTCAATGGCTCTAACTTCCCAACTTTCTCAAAAAACCTAAGTTGCTTAACTTCTTCTTGAAGATTCCCAACTTTCCTAAGCAGCTTCTCGAATGTCTTGATGGTGAATCCCTTGAGTAAGGAACCCTGGATGTTCTTTAGAAGGATTTCGACTCTGTGCTGCTCCTAAAGTTGTGGCTCACACTTCATGCTTGAATTTTTTCATCACAGAATGTAGTCCATCAATGTTTCGGTTGGCTTCTGTAGCTCCACCATGAGATCAGCGATGGTGATATGGTGTTTAACTCCAGCAAACCGCTTAACTAAGAGGTCTTACAATTCTACAAATGTTTTCACCGACCCATTGGGTAGTTTGGCATACCAATCAAAAGTGATTCCCGAAAGACTGCTCACAAATTGACGACACAACAACACATCACTACCCCCCCCCCC
>JXCR01148647.1:429337-453057 GCA_002079205.1 Phalaenopsis hybrid cultivar | reverse complement strand
TACAACAATAAATAAACTTATCTCTAATTTCTCCCCAAGAAAACTCCTCGAAGTTCCTTTGAATTTCTTCCTTTCTTTACAGCACACAGAATTCCTCTTCGAAGCAGTAAAGAGGAAGAAAACTCTCACTTTCCCTCCACTCTTACAATCTCTCGAAGAATTCCTCACAATTTTTACACTCTAGCAAACACTAATGGAACCTTTCTAACATCCAGGAACTCTAGAGTCCCAAAATCTTCTTTTAAAGTTATGGATGAGCCAAAATTTTCTCCTCTATTAAGTATCTATAAAGGAAAAACATAAGATTATGTCAATTTTATTTTTTCTAATCATACTAATGTTGTTGTATTCATNAACTTGAAATTCATATATAAAATCAAAGTCATACAAACTACAACAAGTAAATAAGTTATCTCTAATTTCTCCTCAAGAACACTCATTGAAGTTCCTCTGAATCTCTTCCTTTCTTTACAACACACAAAATTCTTCTTTAAAGTAGCAAAGAAAAAGAAATCTCTCACTTTCCCTCATCTCTTACAATCTCTCGAAGAAATCCTCACAATTGTTACACTCTATATTCCTTAACCCTCCTTTTTCACTTCTTCCACNAAAAATAAATAAACTTATCTCTAATTTCTCCCAAAGAAAACTCCTTGAAGTTCCTCTGAATCTCTTCCTTTCCTTACAGCACACATAATTTCTCTTTGAAGCAGCAAGGAGGAAGAAATCTCTCACTTTCCCTCCACTCTTACAATTTCTCGAAGAATTCCTCATAATATTGCTCCTCGAAGTTCCTCTGAATCTCTTTCTTTCTTTACAGCACACAGAATTCTTCTTCGAAGTGGAAAGGAAGAAATCTCTCACTTTCCCTCCACTCTTACAATCTCTTGAAGAATTCCTCACAATTTTTACACTCTAGCAAACACTAATGGAACCTTTTTAACCTTCAGGAACTCTAGAGTCTTCTCCATTTTCGGCCAAAATCTTCTTTTAAAGTTGTAGATGAGCTTTTCCAAGAGTTGCCTAAGCATCCCTTCAAAATTTGTCCTTATCTAAAGCCTGATTGGTCATAACCACCGAGTTCACCATCGGCGGCCTTGAGGGTGTTGTCAGGGGACCTTCTTAATGAATTAATTCTAGAATCTCGAAAAAATCTCGCCGTCGGAACCCTAGTTCAATTTCTCACATTTCTGTCCTTTTTGCTCCAAATTCGCTCCTTTTTGCATTTTTTTGCTCCAATGACCCTAATTCATCATTCATGCAATNCCTATTTTCTTACAATAATATTCGACGTTTCATTGTTTCATAAATTTATAAATCCATTAAAATAAAGCATATATTTTTCCTCCTTTCTATGCATCATCCAACATCCACTTCCAAAATAATTTTCGGATAACTTTTTCAAATGTATTGTGGTCTTCTAATCTAAATCTTGAAAATATGTTCGTTGATTAGATATACATAACTCTATGTTTAATTATTAATAAAAAATGTACTACTAAAATTTACCTAAATTTTATATATCGCTCCTCTTTTCCAACTTCATAGTACCTCTCCCTGGACCTTTTGATTCAAACGCTATAAGTGTTTTTAATTGCTGTCATAAATTATATAATTTAATTTTATACTTTATAACTTTAAATTTAATTGACTATAAATGAAATACTAAATAAACACTAAGCTTTATTCACAAACTTTTATTTCTTCCACCAATCCCAATGTATTTGTCTTTAATTTCTGATTTTTATTTAATAACACATAAATATTATTACCGTGAAAACCTGAATGTTGAATTTTTGAAGACTAATACCTCTAATCATTATCGAGAGTTTTCTTATATGACTTCGGTCATTTAAGATGTAATTAACTATAAGGGTTTGCCCTTAATAAAACATAAGAACTCAGGTAAAATAAACTCTATCTAAAATTTATATTATCGGTCACACATAAAAAGTTCGCAGATCAAACGTATTTCATAAAAGGTTTGCACGAGGCTTTACTTTTAAAATACTAAGAGCCAACATTTCAAAATCTCAAATTTTCAATTTTTTTAAAATTTCAAATGATTCATATTTTATTTTATTTTATAAGCCAAAAAGTTCCAATATTTTCTTTTATCCTAATTCGTTTCCCATGCATGAATATGAATGATTCATATGGGATTTTTTTTCAATAAGAAATTAGCTTCAGTTACAACAACATCCATTTCATCGAATTTATCAGGAGAAACACCTAATTTCTCTTTGAAGATATCAACAAACTTAAAGGAACCACCTCCTGTAACCTTGATATCCACATTCATGCTTGTCGAACCTGCTACAAATCATCTACCATAGAGCAGACTCTTCTAGTCACTCATCCAGACGACTTATTTGGAATTTCATGAATTTCAACTGTCTCCGAATTGCCATTTCGTGGCTCTTAACCTCCGCGATGTCCTCAAAATAAACCAATTTCATCAAAGTTTCTCTTATATCGGCTGAGAGAAGGGCACTATCTGAAGATTGGATGTGAAGTGTAATCAGAGGATTCCGCTGCTAGTGATCTCTGCATATCTCGACGCCTTTGAGATTCAACAAACCCTTGTAGTTCATGTTATCGAGGTTCAACTAACCGACTGTAACTCCAGATCAGCTAATATTCATGTAAATAATCAGCGAAAAACTACCACTAATTATACAGAATTACATGTAGGACAGTGGCGTCGCGATCTAAACACTAGTCTGTTTTCGGCATGCGAAGAAGAAGGCAAGGGGTGCGGCGCCAGTGCCAGGTTCTCTGGCAGGGCAGTGCGGAAGGAGATGAAAGATGGGAATTTCAGGTTTCTATTTGCCGTAATTCCATCATCGCCTTCCCAATTAGCACTAATCGTAATTATATTGTGCGATGGTAGGCGAACAGAGGAGTTTGAGTAGCATCTACGTCCAGGATGCGAAACAAAAGGAGAGAATTATAGAAGTTTTGGAATTATGTGTGTGTCGCGATCTCTTCCTTGCTTCTCTGGTTAGCCCTAACCACTATTGTATCGAGAGTGGTTCAGGGGGTTTCTGCGACTGAGTTTGCAAGACGATGAAGAGGAAACGATGTGTTACTGTGCAATGCAAGAAGTCGAGTGAAGAAGTGGAACAATGGAGTTTCAAGGATTTTTATCGATTGCAATCTTGTGTTTGCTTGGAGATAAATCCAGGAGTTCGAGGATCTTCGTTGTGATCTCGTTGTTGTTGTTTCTTGTTAGGAATAACGACACCGATGGAGTTTAAGTGGGGAAAGAAACCGAGGCATCCGTATGAATGAACGGGAACTATTATTGGGCGGGATTAGTTAGGGTTTTAATCTAATTAATTATTTTTCTCTTATTTTATTTTATTTTAAGCGTCAACAAATGATCCACAACAAATATTGTACGCGCTTGAAGCAGATTTCATGTTTGTTGTAAACCAATTGACCATGCAAATCTCAAAAACTTTATTTGAATCATATTTTGACAATTTCACTTTGTAGATCTCCAAAAATGCTGATGGGATGACTATGCAAAGTATAATTCGAGCTGAATAGGCATCTTACTAACTTTGTTTGACGTCGTCTCTTACTTGCCACTTATTCGGCAGGAAGATTGAGCTTGTTTTTTGACTCTTACTTTCTGCTTCGACTGACTTTGATGAAGGAATTAACTTTCGGTTCTAGCTTTGTGCTTTAACACATTTATTGAAGGAATATATGCCAGTGATCTAGCCTTCGGACTTTTTTTTTAAGTCAGCGGCAAGAGATTGTCTGTCCTGAGTCCAACATCGAGCTCTGAACAAAATTTGGGATAACTTCTTCGGTTCTTTGCTTTCCGATTTGTTGAACTTATGGAAGAAAAGAATTCCTTTAGCTCATGCCTTGTGCTTGACTAGACTATTTGAAAAAGTAGGGCGTTCTTTATTTAAACATGCCATCAAGCTCGACTTGATTCGTCCTTGAGCGACGTTCATTTCTTTGATTTTCCTTGACATTTTGATTATTCAAGAAAATCTCTTTTATCTAATTCACTTGAACTTATCACGTTGAATATGCTTGAAACTTGATAGCCTTTGTCATTAGACTAGCAAAACAGCTGCTTCTTCACTGTGGCCATTTTTATGGTTTGTTGAGTAAAGAGTACTTAGAGACTCGAGCCATATTTGGGCTTGTTGAGTTTGGCCTTCAGGGCCTGCTTGATTCTTTGATTTAGACCACGCTTAACTTGTACTTGTTCAACTTAATAGACATAAACTTATGGACATTGAAGTCTCATTTCTTATTGTCACGATGTGACCCGAGGTTTGGCATTAATCAAGATGGGTACATACGGTGAGACGGTGCGATATAAATTTTCTATATTATGTCTGTAATTTAATAGATGAAAGAGTCGCTATAAATTAAATTAAAGCGTTACTCGTTGATGGTTGTCCACATCTTCTATAAATGTTTTCTTATCCATCACTAATCTTTTAGTAATTTAACTAAACATGAAAAGTTAATTAAAAAACTATGAGCTAAATGAGCGAGCGAATACTTATACTTCTAAACTACGACAATACAAGGAAAAAAAAAGAACAATATCCATGCCGATTAAGTTTTCTTATAAATCAATATAAACATTTGACATTCTATTCAAAGGGGTTTATATCATTGTTATACCAATATCATTTATATCAATACAACTATTATAGGAGGCATCATATAAAAATTGTGTCAATTAAGACATAAATAAAATATCTTTTCTTTTCCATTTATGTGCACAGATACATTAGTGTTCTCCTACTAATACCATCAAGAATTATTTTATCATAGTCAGTCATGCATATACAAGCAGCGATCATAAATATATGCATTCATCATATTTAATTTAACATACTTATAAAATAGACACCAAATGCACGAGTAAACATTAATAACGATATGACCAATAAAAAAATATCTCACTCAAAATAAAACACACACAAATATTAACTTCAAACGTATTTGAGAATAAATAAATTCTTATTATTGTTTAAAAAGTACGAGCACTCACTTTGATTGCCAATGATTTTATGTTCTCTTCACTTATCTCCACTAAAACTTAAAGTCAAATGCATAAAAATTCTTATTAATTTATTATATTTTAATCTTATTATTTAAATGTAATTTGCCATAATTTGACTCTTTGAGATATATATTATTTTATTATTATTATACTAATTGTTATCTTAATTTAATTATTTCTTTTAAACAATTTAAGCTTAATAAAATATTGATAATAATGTTGGTTTAACTTTTTATTTATATAATTTATATATTTTCTAATAGTCCTTATATACATACATTTACATTTATGTTGTGTAAAAATTCCTTATTAAAAATACAATTGAACTTTACTAAAATCAAACCCTTTCCATTCATACTATAACACTCTTTTAGTTAAAAACCTAATTTATTTAAATCTTATTATTAATATATAATAATATAATAAATTTATTTTATCGTTTAAAACCATATTCTTACCTTGGACTCAAACACCTTTCTGCACTCGCAAGTTCTTGTAAGGCTCGGCCCAACCGCGAGTTCTTCTTCCTCCCGCTTCTCCTTCTCACGATATTACTCGGCTCGACCGAACTCCTCCAGTCGGACTCCAAACGCACGCACTCCCTCTCTTCTTCTTCGTCAAAGCTCGACGCTGCCGACTCCTTCTCCCGCGTCATTCTCAAGTAAGTGGTATGCGACTTAAATACGCAAAAATCACTTCTTAAACTTCCGGATTTTAACTCTTCTTCTCCCCCTTGTCATTCATTTACGCGACCCATCATTTCCTCTTCCTCTATTCGGCTGCTTGACTATTCATTCCTTTTTCCTTCTCTATTTAGTTTCTCGACTGCTAGCTTTTGTTGAGTTAATCTAGTTGTCTCTAGAATTTAGGTGGTTAGGATAACGGTTATTTGAGTAAAGTTAGTGGTGCAGTTATGTGGTTAGTTTTATTTTCAGAAAAAAACGTGACTAGTGCAGTTGTTATGCAGTTATAATTAATATTTGCTTATATATTAAAAAAACTAGAATGGTATGGGTGTTAAGTAATAAAAAAATCCTCCATTTTTGTTGGCGTCTGTAGTTTGACTTGGAAAACCAAAAGCTTTCTCTTCTCGACTCCTCGCTTCATACCTTCGACTTTTCATTTTTGCTTCCCTGGGGTAACAAAAACGAAAATGTTACCCTTATATCACAAGGTCTTGGAACTTGTATAGTTCAGAATGTCTTAGCTTGATTGCATAGTCATTTTCTGTGTAGATTATCTCTTGGATTTAATTTTAATCCATCAATCTATTATAAAACTATCTTGGATCTGGACCACTTGAACTCGTCAAATTGGATGAGTTTGGGAGCTAGACAACTCTCATCATCAGAAAAACCAGATGGGGGCTTTCTTACTACAACCGTTTTTATGACTTGTTGAGTAATAAGGGCTTGCTCCTTTGTTACGACCGTTTTTGTGGCTTGTTGAGTGAAGTAAGTTGTCAGCAACTCGACAATTTTTAGGCTTGTTGAGTCTGAACTTTTTTGATCCACTTGTGCCATAGACTTGAGCTATGGTAGAAATTGTATCTTTCCAACTTAACTTGTTAAAACTTGTAAATCTCAGTCTTTTCAGTTGAAACTTCAAGATCTTAGTTAACCAAAAAGACAATTCATATCACCTTATTTCGCTTCATAACAAAATTCTTAAGCAAAAATTTTTGGGATCTCGACATTAAGGCACGATGTCAACCCAATAATAAAAAAGATCGCGATGTTAGGCATGATGTCAACTCTTTTCTTTGAGGATTCTAGTCATAAATTTGTTGTCAATCTCAAAAGAGGAGCCCATTATCCGTTTAAACACATTTGGGAACCTCGGTATCGAGCATGATATCAACCCAAATAAACTAGAAAAATGCTCCGTCTTGGCGGGAAATTTATGATAAGTTAGAAACGCATTCTTGCATTACAAGAGAGTTTCCAAAAATATCGCTATGATTTCTTTCGGTTTATGTTTTCATTGAATAACTTGTTGGGCTGCATAATAACTTGTAAAGGTGAGGAGGAGCAATTGAGATTGACTCCTACTAGTTTGCATTTGATGGCCCATCTTCCTGCGGGGATTCAAGATAACATTCTTTTGATTCTCTTAACTTAATAGAGAGCGGGGATTCAAGATAGCATTTGATGACCCATCTGCCGGCGGTGATTCGAGATAGCATTCGTTTGATTCTCAACTTAACAGGGAGTGAGGAATGACCAAAGTCATATCGTGCTAACATAAATTTGGTAACCCTCCACCTGCGGGGTACAATCGAGGCTCATCTACTGGATTTTTCTTATTCATTTAAACTTAAAATTTGAAACACTTAACTTATTTGGCTAGATAAGCTTCAATAAGACAGCTATTGTCTTTAGATGGACAAATCTGGTGCTTCTTCACTCGACCATTTTTATGGCTTATTGAGTGAGGAAAGCTGTCAGCAACTCGATCATGTTTTGGCTTGTTGATTCCAAACTTCAGGACCTGCTTGTGTTCTGGACCTAAGCTACAAACAAACTTTTGCTTCTCCAACTTAACCAGTTGAAGATCACAGGCTCAAAATTCTCATTCTTGACTTTCAGAATTGCGACAAGTCTGAGAGATGATTCTCTGACTTTGAGATTGTCTTGTCTGTAATTTACTTGAATATATGATCATTTTTGCCCAAATTAACCGAGTATAACTTTGGCACTAATATGGTACAAAATTTACTTGGGGACCTCGCATTCGACTTAAAGCATGATGTCAAACCAAATTATTTGTAAATATCAGCTAGTGCTCGATATCAATCCGAATGTAATAAGTGCCCCTTGCCTTGATAACAAGGGAAAGTCTAATGCTAGTTGAATATATTTGAGGATCTTGATTTAGATTTCAATGTCAACCTACATGTAGAAGTAAAACATATTTTCGAGATCTCGGTATAGTGCTTGATGTCAATCTAAATAAAAGAAGTGGCTCATTTTCTTGATAACAAGGGAAAACCTAATGCTAGCTGAATATTTTTGAGGACCTCGGCTTATAGCTCGATGTCAATTCAAATAAATATGTGCAGTCCTTTTGTTTTAACAACAAATAAAATTATATGCCATTTTTGAGCTTAATACAAAGCTTGGGCTAGCTTTTTTTGTTATATACTTCATATTTCATCATATTTAATGCTTGTTCAAACCTGTCGAAGGAAGTTGCGCCTGACTGGCCTGATATCTTCATAAGCAAGCATTACCTTTGTTTTCTTTTAATCTTCATTGGTAGAGAAAGAAAGAAAATTTGATGAAACTAGATCACTAGACTTTGTTAAGTTGGATAGACTTATGCTTTTGTTGTCATTACACTGCCAAACTGGGTTCTTCAGTTCAACATTGGCTGGTAGTGAAGAGAAAAGCCAGTAGCTCGACCTCCTCTTGGTTTGATGTTTCTGGCCTCTGTCTGAGTTTTAGACTTTAGCAGTAAATAGTTTTGTGCTTTATCATCATCAGACTGACAAACAGAGCTCTTCACTACAACATTAGCTGGTAGTAAAGAGAAAAGCCAATAACTTTGCCACCTCTTGGTTTGATGAGTCTAGTCTCCTTCCAAGTCCTAGACTTGGGCAGTAGAGAAATTATACTTCTCCAACTTAACTTCTAAAACTTGTAGATTTTCACAGACTTTTTTCACTTCATATTTTAAATCTTAGCGAGTTTTGGAGATGAACCTCTAACGTTTAGAATCATCTTATATATCTTATTTAGAATTTATTTTTTTTTTATTGTTAAACTTAACACAACTTTGATCAGGGATCTCAACATATAACACAATGTCACCCGAGTTACTTGAGGATATCAATAATGAGTTTGATATCAACTCAAATGGAGAAAGATCCTGGTATTAAACAAGATATCGACCCATTTGGCTAGGGGATCTCGGCTTTTAACTTGATATATACCCAAAAAGGATGAGCCCCCTATCTTTCAAAAGAAGTTCTAGGGATGCTTGGGTCTTTTTAGGAATCTCGGCTTAGAACACAATATCAATCCTTATAAACTAAAAAATGTGCCTATCTTGCAAGGGAGAACTTCAGGATAACTTGGAAATGCATATTTGTTTCATAAGAGAATTTCCAATGAAGCATTGCACTCTTGTTGGAATAGAACATATATTCTCCTTTTTCTGAAGGAAACTTTTAGAACAACTTTGACTAGGGAGCTGTGTAATGCTTCTTCAAATATCGATCACTCATTGACGATAATAATCGTCGATTATTTTAGTTGATGAATTGGAAGGCTCCTCTTTATATACATTCTCGATGACAGAATGACCTCTCAAGTTATGTTATATTTTTCTCTCAACTTTAAGTTTGATGATCCCTTTAATAAAACCATTATGTCAGCTTGAATTCAAGAATCCTCTCATTAACGAAGATTAAAGATACATTTTTATTTGATTGCTTTGGATATATTGGAGTGTGAGGAATGATCAATTCATATCCTATTGGCATTAGTTCGATAACCCATTTGCCTGCGAGGGTGATGTTGATTAGTGATGGGATCCCTTGGAAAGCTTTCTAAAGTGTCAACCATCTTGAAGTTTTCAATAAACTTTTTTCAAAATTCAATTTTGAATGTTCTTGTTAATGATAGATCTCTGAGATCTTAAATTAGATGTCATGTCAGTTACATCTATGATCATTTCACCTTCATTAATTTTGATCTGATATCTCAGAAGGAAGAGTACATCTTCCTGGTTGGAGCTTGATTGGTCTCAACCGCCATAAGCTTTTAACATATTTTCTTCATTAAGTTATTTCTTTAACAACTTTGAAGATTTTGTGTTTTAGCATAAAATTTTAGACTACTTTTTTTGGCAGAAATGACAAGATTGTTAAGCCCAAAAGGATTGCTCAATTTCACCAGTAGAGCTATTCATTTTTACCCACTTTAGACTTTTGAATTGGCTACAAGTACAAATACTCACTTCTGGGACTAGAGTTTATCGAATGATCGATTGTTCAGGAAATAATTATTGAGCTCTCAATATGTATTTTTTTTATATCTCCTTTCAAATAATTTTCTTTTTTGGCAGACTGAGGCCATGTCGCTTCAACCAAATTAGTTACAGTCCTAGAGATAGTAATGAGAGTAACCAAACCATTGAGATGGACAGTGATCTCGCGTGGTGAGATTTTTCTAGAGAACCATAATACTGAGATTCATCATTATGAGTGCTTCTTTAGAATCTATTTTTGACATATTTTACCAACGATGGATCTCAAGTAGTGCTAACCAAATGTCGCATCTTTTTCTTTCTCAAATATTCTTTTTGTTAATGGAGCTTCATTCTCTATATTTGTTTACCTTTCTATCAAGACCTTTTGATGGTGAATCCCAAGACATGAGGTTCGGATGCACTCCACAAAGTTCAACGAGCAAAAATTATCTGGTCTTATACTAGACTATCATAACATATGATTGTCTCTTAAAATGGTTTCAATTAACCCTAATTACAACATGTCTTTCATAGCTCTTCATAAGTCATTTTGCCTCAGTGACCTTTAAGATTCTGTGCACTTCAAGAGATAGGGTTTCAATTCTTTTCTTCTCTTTGGTAAGAGTCTAAAATTGTTGATTCTGAAAGGATTGCCTTGTTTTACTAGTAGAACTATTCCTTTTGATCCATTTAAATTATCAAATTCATTATGGATAGAAACACTTGCTTCAAGTCATTGGGCTAGCTGAGAAACTGGTTACTCTAACTGTAACTATTGGGCTATTTACTCTATAGTTGTTTTCATGTCTATTGGGACCTTTCGGTAGTAGATAGTTAAACTTAAGATTTTAGTATCGCATCACGATGTTCACCTTGTAGAATTTGTTTCTTTAATGGGATGTTTGAGTGGTAGATTTCTAGATTGAGATTCATGGTCATACCTTGATGTTCATCAGATAGAGATAACATTTCTATTGGGATTTTTTTGTGGTAGATTCATGTATTAAATCGGGTCATACCCCAATGCTCATGAGACACATTTAATTTTATGTTAGGACCTTTCGATAGCAATTTTTTTTATTGAAATTTAATGTTATGTCTCAATGCTCACTAACTCAATATGTCTTTTCGTTGGGACCTTTTGGCAGTAGACACAATGGTCATGCTCTAATGTGCACTTGATAATTTATCATTCTATTAAGGACCTTTGGCAACAGGCCTTTAGACTAAAATCTAAGGGTCATGTTTCAATGCACACCAAATAGAGTTTACTCAGGTTTCAATTGATAGTGTTATTTATTTATATTTTGTCAATTTAAAAAATCTATTATAAAGAATATATGACTAGCCAGAGATGGAAAGAGAAACTTCCCCAGCGGAGTCGTCAGAAATATGAGGGCTCCGAAAATTCAACCCCAGGCACTCTCTACATTTTATATTAGTTTTGTTTGTTGAGAAAGCTTTGGAGGGCCAAATTTTCGGAGGGCAGATTAGATTGTAGATAAGACACTACATGGAGATTTCGCCCTCATTTTGTGAGGATTTTTTGATTTGGGATTTGAAGTTGATCATAGGTGCAAGTTCTTTTGATTAATTACCTCTCCCGATAACAGGAGAACACTTTTGATTAAAGCTAATCATTACAGATTCAACATATAATAACAACAGACATATAATATTTTGAATTATAAAATCCATTACTTGAAGCTTAAAGCGGATTGTGGGATAATAAAGGTGAAACCCGATCAAGATCCTATAGTTTCGTCACCTCGGACTGTCGTGATCCCTGATCTACTTAGTCAGAGGATATAGTCAACCCAACCTGATAGAAGGATTGTTGTCAGCAGTCATGGGTTGCGTCTTCAAAGATATCCTTATAGATCTTGGATGAATGTTTGTCTAAGAGGACAAATTTAAGTCGATCTTAGCTAACAAAAGACTTTATGTCAATCAATTGTATTCTTATGATTTACAACTCAAAGAGTAAAAAATTATTGGGGAACATATGGGCTGCAACCGCGACATAGTATAATGTTATTATTTGGCGACAACCATGCAGTCAGAGTGCTCTGGTCGTAATCGCTATTTTATGGTATCATTTGGTGACAAAACAATGCAAACAGAGGGCTCGGGCCACATTCTTATTAGCATGCAATTATATTGATTGTGAATATATTGATATATTTGATATGACATTTATTTTTTTTTGTGTTAAAGTCAACCAGAAGTGTGTCATCCTTGACAAATTGTTGCGTAGGATGGATGGAATTTGCTTTTTTGATTTTAGGTGATTAAATGTTGCTTTACATATTAGCTGGTTATTTTGAAAAACTTGATTTTAAAGATTTCCCATTCTGGTTGAAATCTTAGTTCAACACGACCATCATGGAAGATTTGAACATTTATAACTTTTATGTTTGAAGGGGCGACATTTAATTTTTGTATGTTTAGAATTTTAGAGTATAAGTCCTGTCGACTTTTACCCTTCTAAATAGGAGGATCGGAGTAGGTGATTTGAACTTATATATTTTCATCTTTAGAATTGGAACATTTATCTCAAAATTATTAGACTCGTCAATTTCAGTTCTTATGAAGAGGAGAATCAGACTAGTGGGGTGATTTGGATATGTAAATTCTTATTTTAAGATTTGGACACTTATTAAAGCTTACTAGATTTGTCAACTCAAGTCCTTACAAAGAGGAGGATTGTACTAGTTAAGTGGGTCTTACGATCCTATCCTATAGATAAGGCGACCTGATTAGCCCACGGAAGCTTCTCGAACATAATATTTGAGCATTCAATAGGTTTATTGGAGGACATGCGGGCGTTTAACCTCAATATGTTTGAGCTATTTTAGTTGGATCGTTTATTTTCTTAAGCTAATTCATATGATTTTAAAATATGAATTAAATCAAATAGCTAACATATAAACTTCCATTTTAAGCTTTATAAAACACCGCCTCCTGTTCGCTTGCAAATATGTTGTGAATCTGGTGGCGGGGCTTTCCAACCAAACTTAGCTCCTCAATTTGAGGTATTTGAATTTCAATGTAAGTTTAGTTTTGGGAAATTTGGTACTTTGATTTTAAATTAGGCTATGCCCCGAATGTATTAAGTTATGTTTGAAAGTATAAATATTTAATACTCAGGTCAATTCAAATAATTCAAGCCTAAGAGTTTAGATTTGAATATTTCTTTTTTTTTGTTAATTTTAACCTTGAACACTTAATTTTGAAAGCTCAACTTTGGGTTAATTTAACCATCGAGACTTAAAACTTAAAAGTTCACATTGACTATGATTTTAAACTTTAAAATTTCATGTTTGAAAAGTTCAAAAATTAATATTATCCTTAGAAATCCTAAGAACCTAAAATTTAAAAGCCTAAATTTTAAAATATTTTAAAGCATAGAAAGCTTAAATTTCAAAAGCAAGAGGCTTTAATTACTTTTTAAATCCTTTGAGCCTACATTTCAAAAAGCTTAAATTTTAATTTTTTTTAAAATTTCAAATGATTCATATTTTATTTTTATTCTATAAACCCAAAAATTCCTAAATTTTCTTATTTAAAAGTCCAAATTCACCGAAAAATTTTGCAGTCCCCCATTGTTAACCCCCGTTGGGGCCACCGAAGGATGCCAATCTTCTCAGCTAACTTAAGAGACGAACTGGTCAGTGTCGTGAGACTCTGCGGTTGAGAAACAAAAGCATGAACTTAACTCACTATTTTAAGAGATGCAACAGGTCTTTAATGCATTTTAAAAAAATGTTAGGTTGTAAATAAACATTTCCCTATTAAAAAAAATTATCCATACGAGTTTGCGATTTCCTTGCTTAACGGGTACTATGTTCTCCTCAAATGGAGGTTTTAAAAAATTTCCCCATTGCTCCCAACTTTATATCCTTTCGAGTTCCGATGGGTTTGACAATGATGGAACAATCCACAAGAAAAGCTTAACCATATCCATAGCAACATGCCTTGGACTAGTTTGCATATACACCCAAATAGGAGAAATATGGGCAATATTGTAAGTAAATACACTCAATAGTGTTGTGGCAAGATTCTCAGCTTTGGAGGCAGAAGGCTTTCTTCTTGAGCTTAGAACTTTTCCAAAGTTGGAAACAAGTGTTGAAGTTGATAGACCTTCCTTTTGACAAATAAGCTCTCCACAAATATCTTTAACAATCAAGTCAAGCACAAGATTGTCCCCCTGTTGGCTTATTTGTAAAAGCTCATCTTACCTTGTACAACTGGATAAAAGATTTTTGCTAGCCCAAACATAGTTTCACCGCCAATGTGTGTGCCAGTAACCCGATCAAACTTTCTTTTTCCCATCACCTATAAACTTTATCATACTAACTTCACAGCCAATATTGAAGAGAAGGTATGGAAACAATTTCTTTTGGTCAACACCTACAGGAGTCTATTTCCCATGCAAGAATGTGAAGAATTCATATGGGATTTTTTTCGACAAGAAATTAACTCCGGTTACAAAAGCATTCATTTCATCCAATTTATTAAGAGAATCGCCTAACATTTCTCTGAAGATATCAACAAACTTAAAGGAACCACCGCTTGTACCGGAGGCAGCCTCTTTGAGTGGATAAAATTCAGACACTCATCCAGACAATTTGTTTGGAACTTCATGAATCTGAACTTTCCCCCAAGTGTCATTCTATGCCTCTTAACCTCCGCATTGCCCTTAAAATTAAACAATTTGATTAAAGTTCCTCCTTTGTCGACAGTGAGAAGGGCGCTAGCTGAGATTGGTTGGGAAGTGCAATCTGAGGATTTTGCTCGAGATCTCCGCATATGTCCAACCCTTTCAGATTCAACAGACCCTTGTAGTTCATGTTGTCGAGGTTCAACTGACCGATCGTGACTCTACATCAGCTAATTTTCATGGAAATAATCTACAACAAACTACCACTAATTATACAAAATTGCAAATAGGATAGTGGCGTCACTATTAAAACACTTTAGTTTGTTTTCGGCGTGCAAAGAAGAAGGCATGGCGTGCAAAGAAGAAGGCAAGGGCAGGATCGACCAGGGTAAGCAATCGCAGCAAGAAGGTTTGGCGTCAGTGCGAGGTTCTCTGGCAGGGTAGTGAGAAAGGAGAATAAAGGTGGGAATTTCAAGTTTCAATATACCGCAATCCCATCATCGCCTTCCCAATTAGCACTAATTGTGATTGTATAGCGCAATGGCACACAAATAGAGGAGTTCAAGTGGCACCTGCATCCAAGCTGCGAAGCGGCAATCTCTTTCTTGCTTCTCTGGTTAGCCCTAACTACTATTGTACTGCGAGTGGTTCAGGGGGTTTCTGCGACTGAGTTTGCAATATGAAGAAGAGGAGATGATGGGCTACCGTGCAGCGCAAGAAGTCAAGCGAAGGAGAGGAACAGTGGAGTTTTAGAGATTTTTGTATGTTGCAATCTCATCATTCCTTGGAGATAAAGATGGGAGTTAGAAGATCTTCGTTGTGATCCCGTTGCTGTTGTTCCTCACTAGGTATGACGACACCAAATGAGTTGATGTGGGGAAAGAAACGGAGACCTCCGTATGAATGAGCGGGAACAGTTATGGGAGGGATTAGTTAGGGTTTTAATCTAATTGATTGCTTTCCCTTATTAATTTTATTTTAACCGTCAACATATATCCTAATTTTTTCCATACCAGAAAATGTGCTCTAAACAATTTTTTTCACAAGTTCACGTAATTATTTGAAGTTTCTTTTTTTTCTTTTTGCTCTTGAAAAGTTTAGGATGTGAAAACATTAGGAGGTGGGACCACTTGGCTTCTCCTAGTAGTTGCATAGTAAGGAGATTTTCACCAATTATGATTTCATGTACCTTAAGGTTGGCATATCATTCAGGGCAAAAATGTTGGAGAATTTTTTGAAATTCTTCAAAACAGCTCAAAATTGCTTATAAAGGTTTTGTTAAGTGCTAAAAGTGCTCTAATTAAAGTTCTTATGCTTAAAAAATTGCCCAAGGGCTAAAAAGTGGTTAAAAAAGGCATGTCCCCCCTTTGCTTTGTCCTCTCCTCCAGTTTGAAATCCGCAAGACAGAACCAAAGCTGTTCTTGCATTTGTCATTCTAGTCCCTTCGTTTCGCACGTAACTAATAGATGAATCTCTATTACTCAATTCAATCCCTTCATTGAAGCCACACGATCTTGAACTAACCATCATCGATCTTCTCTCCCGTGCATAGAAGGTTTAAGACCCCGACACAAAGCGGCCGCCTCCTCCTTTTGTCATGCACAAATCTCACAACCTCGCAGCCTTGTCTTTGTCCTATCTGTTTGAATAGAGCCCCTCGATCCTCCACTGCTCTTGCTTTCTTCTTCAACGACAGAATCACACAATTTAGAGTCTTGTGAAACTCCATGTAGTGAAATTCTTTGCTCTATCTTTCTTCGCTTCATCTTCTTCCTCCAATTCAAAAGCCGCATGCAGAACCGAGACGGTCTCCACTTCTTCAAGATTGAAGCAAACAACGAAAGCCGTCACGTCCTTTACTTGTCTTCCTCTTGATCCCTTTCCACTCCTTTTATTTAAGCCTGAGCTCGACCTCATCTTTCTATGCCGCACCGTCGAAGCCCTTACCGCATTGCTCAAGCTGCTCTGCCTGCCTTTCCCTGCTTTGCACCTGAGCCACTTTTGAAGTGTTTTGCCTCCTCCTTTGTGCCCCAACCCTAACTATTAGCATTTTATTTACATCCATATTGTATAAAAAAAAGAAATAAAAATCAGAAAAAGACAAAATCTATGTTCTATTTTGTTGTCCCATTGTCAGTCGCCGATTACCGTTGCCTTAGCTGAATAGTACTTTAAAAAGTATAAAAGCTGGGCAATTAAGAAATTTTTTAAAATGTTCATTCGAGGAAGCACGAGTTTCTATGCTTAGGAATTAAGCAACGTGCAGGGAAATCGCAATCTCATTTTAAAAATTTTATAAACCCAACATTTTAAAATACCCGTCTTGGGAAACGCAGATTCCCTTCCTTGGGAATTAAGTATCGTTCAGGAAAAGTAAAGTATTGCTCGGGATAATGCTTGCTTGCGAATTGACATATTTTACAGGTAAATTGAAAGCCTGTCGTGTCTTTTAAAACCTCGGGTTAAATATATACTTTTGTTCTCTAACTGTAGTATTTCACTATACTGACCAATAAGTCCTTTATGAAAGTTGAAAAGGCTGGTATTCGCCTATTGCCCATAACAACGGTTGATGTTGGGAGGCTGACAAATTTTCTGGTTATTTGGACTTATAAATAACTTGCGATCTTAAAATTTCAAATTTATAAAATAATTCAAAAAAAATACAAATCATTTGAATTTTAAAATATTTGGAAACTTGAAGCTTTAAAATGTAGGCTCTTAGGATTTTAAAAATAATTTAAATTTTGCACTTTTGAAGTACAGGCTACTAGGTGGCTACGATTTTGGAGTAATGAAGAAGGTAGAGTCATATCTGCTTTTGCTTTAGCACATGATTTTGTTATTCTTAATACTTTATTCAAGAAAAGAGATGAGCTTATTTATGGATCTAATAAAAAACAGTTTGATTATTTTTTTATGAGAAGAAGGGATCGTCTAGAATGTAAAGATTGTACGGTCATTTTAAGTGAGGATTTAAGTACTCAACATTGATTAGTAGTTCTAGATTTTAAGATGAAGAGTTTTAAAATAAAGAATACTAGGAATTATCATCGTACATTTTAAGATGAAGAGTTGCAATGCACTATGACGCTGGATGTTGGCCTTTACAAGAGAAGCATTAAACTAAGTTAAGTGTTGTCTAGATGAGAATGATTAGGTGGATGAGTGGTTTTTCACTTAGAGATAAAATGCAAAATGAATATCTCCGTGATAGAGTTGGTGTAGCTCCAGTGACAGAAAAATTTAGAGAGAGTCGTCTTAAATGGTTTGGTCACATTAAATGTCGACCATCCGATGATCCGATTAGGAGAGTAGATGTCTCATATTCAACTTATTTTAGGAAAGACAGAGGTAGACCTAGGAAGATGGACATATTGTATAAAATAGGTTCTTAATTTCTTAGAATTAAATGAAAATATGACACTAAATAAGACTCAATGGAGAAAAAAGATTGATGTAGCCGACCCCACATAGTGGGATAAAGGTTTTGTTGTTGTTGTTGAAATATAGGCTACTAGGGCTTAAACATATTAAAATTTAGTTTTTAAAATTTAAGCTCATAAGACTTCAAAATATTTTAAAATTGAGTTTTTCAGACTTAAGCTCCTAGAATTTAAAAATCAATTCAAAAGTGAATTTTTTAAATTTAGCCCCCTAGGAACGACAAATAATTCAAATATGGGGCTTTTGAAACTTTAAAATCTTACCACCGGATTCACAACATAATTTGCTTGCGAATAGAAGGCAGTCCTGTAAGTGTTCAAAAATTCATGCAATCTCATTAAATAAAGGCATCAAGGTATATGCTCATTAAAAAATACACCCACTTGGGCTTGAGGTAAGATATTAAATGTTTTAACAAATAACTTATGAATGTTGCATAGGTTAAGACCAAATTTATATTCAAATGGTTAATATTTGGAAAAATTAGTCGAGTCTCTCTGCTAAAGGGCAGAGTTATCAGCCACACCCAACTAGTCTGACCCTCCTCACAAAAATTGGAGTTGACAAGTTTAGTAATTTCGAAATAAATATCTTAATCTTAAGATAAGAATTTACAAGTTCAGATCAGCTAATTCAAACTTCTTTCTTATAATGACAAGACTTGACCGGACTTATATCCTAATAATTTGAAACCAACATACTCAAATGCCCTTCAAGTATAAAATATTTAAATGTTTAAATCCACGATAATGATCGTGTTGATTGAAAATCTCAATCAGAGTAGTTAATTTCAAACCAACATTCAATTTAAGTTTTCAAACTAACACTCAAGTTAAAATTAATCACTTAGATGTTTCAAGCAAACTCTATCTGCCCTCCGCAGTAGTTTGTTGGGGGTTACAAATTTCTGATTGGTTTCAGTTCATAAAGAGCAAATATCACATCTAGTGTACTATTATTTGACACTCAAAGTAATTTCACAATAGTATGGGCGTGAACCGGGTCTTCTGTCCCCGTGATATTACCACCAAATAACACCACAAAGTAGTAGTTACAATCAGAGCCTTCTGACCAGTCGTTGCCATCAAATGATACCGTTATATCACGGCCATGGCTGCAGCCCGTACTTTTCCTAATGTTTTTCTACTATTTGAGTTGTAAATCTCAAGGGTATAAGTGACTCACACAAATCCTTCTGTCAGGTAAGGTTGCTTAAATTTGTTCCTTTAGACAAACATCTACCCCAAATATCAAGAATCCCTTGGACAACGCAACCCATAGTTGCTGATAAGAATCTTTCAGTCAAGTTGGTTTGATTACCTCTTCTGACTAAGCCGATCAGGGATTATTAGAATCCTAAAAGACAGAACCATGGGATCATGATCGAGTTTGTCATCATTTCCCACACTACCCACTTTAAGCTTCAAGTGATAGATTTTATATTTTAAAATATTTGGTTACGGTTGTTATATGTTGATTATTTAGTATTAAATGACTAATCTTAATCAAATTTACTATCCCTTTATTGGGATGAGTAATTAACCATAATGGCTTGCGCTTATGAGAAACCTCGAACTCCATATCAAAAATTTCTCGCAAAATGATAACTAAATCTCTTCGTAGTGCCTTAACTACCCTTGCATTTGCCTTCCAAAAATTTGACCCCCAAAGTCTTCTTAAAAACAAAAAGAAAATGCAGAGTTATGTGAGTTGATGTTTTTGGCTCCCACATGTGTGTTTTACATTTTTTTTTGTTTGTTTCATTTCTTTCAAAGAATTTTTTTCTTGTCAAATGATAAGAACAACGGAGCTATATAATTCATTCAATATAACAATTTATTTAAAAAACAAGTCATCTTTAAAGTCTTGTAAAAAGCAAAAGAAAATGCAGAGTTATATGAGTTGAAGTTTTTGGCGCCCACATGTGTGTTTTACATTTTTTTTTGTTTTTTTCATTTCTTTCAAAGAATTTTTTTCTTGTCAAATGATAAAAACAACAGAGCTATATAATTCATTCAATATAACAATTTATTTAAAAAACAAGTCAACTTTACTTTTTGTACGTGAAAGTAACAAAAGTTTTGGAGCAAGATATAACATTCAATTTTTTGAAAATGTATGAAACAAAATGACTATAATATCGTTCACTTAAGAAGTTCTTGACATATTTGGAATAAAATTAATGCTTAAATCAATCTATTGATGACTGGAGACTTGGTTTGTGAGAATATTAGCTCATATGTAGTTCAACTTTGTTTGCGCCAAGTATAATGACAATTTATTGTACCATAATAGTCTTTGGAATGTCATATGTGTTTTAGAGTTGCCTTGGGTGCACGTGAACATGGAATTTAAAGTGGGTTCCCCAAGCCACAAAAATATAATGACTTTTATATGACAGTGGTAGATCGATTCCAGAAGCTTCTAGCGCTGAATAAGAAAGTTCTCCTGCCTTTGGGGAATGAAGCAGGATGTGATTATGGAACATAGAACCGCATTCAGGCTGAATGTGAAGGCTAGATTCCTTGATCTACCGTGATCGTGGGATGGGATGGGATGGGTGGGGATTCTGTTCTGATTTCATTGTAGTGGGACTTTTCCTGCCTGTTGTTGTTGACAGGTCCTTGTGGGTCATTTTTAAATATTATTTTAACTATAATCAGTTTTATTTTGCATGAGAACTGTTTATATGTTATTATTTTTTTTGTTTTAGTACTTTAGCTTTGGTTTTGTGTATTTTGAGATTTATTTTTTTTATTTTCTTCTTTAAGTACTTCTGTATCATCTTCTTTTTACAAGTGGGTCCAATTCCTATGCATTTACATATCTACCACCTAAACTTCAATTTTTATATCTATAGAAGTGTGAAATTAGTCACTTAATTTTTTTTAGTGGGGGTTAAATTAGCCTTCCAAACTTTACTTTTTACATTTATACCATCTAAATGTTTCATATCACTTAAAATATACCACTCTCTTGACTTTTAAAAGTGAAATATTCCTCTCCATGCATAAATCAGTAGCATATACGTAGAAAAATATGATGTTTAGGTGTAAGATATGTAAATACATAGGAACTGAGTGGTATGCATGCAAATCTTAGTAAAAAAAATTTGGGGACTAAAACTGATATGGTTATAGACTCTTAAGATTAAAACGATCCCTTTGCAAAAAACATCACGGGACTGTTTTGACACTTTTCTCTTTACTCATCTTCATCTTTCTTGTAAAGTTGTTCTTATCATTTTCCAATATATGCTCCCAGAGCATGCCCCAAGAAATTATCGACACACATGAACTCCAAACCATCACCTTGGATTTCCGACGCGAATGCCAGCACGGCGTCATGGTCGACTCACTTACCAGCTTAGACTCAGAAGAAATCCTACTTTCAAAGAACACCAATGACCACCCCTCCAACCAGCAACACAACCATGGGAGTGGTTATCGTCATTTCCTGACTTCTTGAGACTTTCAGGAACCGGCCTAGAAATAAACAGAGCGCGAACTATCTGGAGGAAACTCATCCGGTAATATAATTTGTCAAATGTTCTATTCTGCAATTTATTATGTTGCTTTTGTCCTCTTTAATTTCTACAAACAAGTCTGGCAATGTCAGTCTTATGTTTGGAATTCTGCTTGTTGCTTATCCTTTTTATGAATATTTGGTTTTGGTGGCCATTTATGTAATAAGATTTGAGATTTGAGAAATAAATGTGATTAATTGTTGTATTAAGTGCAGTGGAAATTAGTGTGATAATGGATTTGTGTTAATAAGATTAATGTTGAAGAATGATGAGAATTTGTCAAATATAAAGATTTTGAAAGACATTTCGAAGATTTAGATTTGTTAGAAATGTGAAAAAGTAAAGTTTAGATGTTTAGATATGTACATACATATGAAATGGGTGGTAAGTATGTAAATGCCCCAAAGAAAAGAAGATTTAAATGCATGCCACTCAATACCCTAAGTACTTACATTTCTAACACATGATCTTCAATTTTTACATCTATATACATGCCACTTTACAAATGCATGAAAAAGGTATGTTTGTAAAAATTATGTTAGTGGTGTTTTTGGTGTGATATAATGCTTTGGTTGGTAGAAATGTAAAAAAAAAAAGCAAAGTTTAGGGGCTAGATATGTCAATACATACGAATTGAGTGTATGTAAATGCCCCTAAAAGAAAAAAATGGGGTTGGTTAATATGCATAATTTGAATTTTTATGAGTGATCTTGCATATAACTGAATTAACACATTATATTGCATGAGTAAATTGGAGAGGATTTAGACTAGTTACAGCAAATATTTCCATCTCTTTGTTACATTTTTTCATCTTTTCTTGTACAAGCCTAAGGAATATAAATATTTTTATACCTTATTTCCATTTGATATTGAATAACTTTTCTTTGGGGCATTTACATGCATACCACCCAAATTCTATTTATTTGCATAAAAAGCAACTAAAATTTTCTTTTTTGTGTTCGTACAACTCAGATTTCTATATCACATAAAAAATAGCAGTAGTTTTAAAAACTGAAATACACATGTATGTATAAAAATGGACGTTTAGGTGTTAGATCTATAAATAGGAACTGGATGGTATGTATGTAAATCTTGGTTCTTTCACAGCTGTTTTCGCATTTTCATTCTTATTATATTTAATTTGGTTTTTAATATCATCCTTTTAATTGAAATTTTAGGTTCATGTAACATAGCTGACTCAAATTTTAATTAGCTTTTTAGAAATCATTCATGTTAATAAAAATTCCAATTTTAAAAATCAGTATTTAAATAAATATTAAGCATTTATATACCACTTTAATAATTTATGCATATCTCTAACTTAGTGCACATAAGTCTAATTAGTTCAAAATGTTAATTTTTGTTTATCATAAAATCTTAATTTGTTCAAATTTAATGGGTCATTGGGGGTCATACCATTTGTGTGATACTAGTTCTACAGCTTCGATTTTATCTCAAAGTCTTAATTAGAGTAAGACTTTCACCTTTTTACTTGTTGATTTTGAAAAAAAAAAGTCTTAGAATAAGGTTTTTTTTTAATAATTTGAAAAATAGATTTGATCAATTTACATAATGATATAAACAATTTTTAAATAATTTTGCAAAAGTTTTATTTTGAAGAGGGTGATCTTATATATGATCTAAATATGTTCATTTTTTTATTTAAATTTGCTAATGTATCATGTTTTTAGATTATTAGGATCTCTTAATCAATCACATGTGATTAGATTATGGCATGTTAATAATTGTCTTAAAATGAGCAAACATTGATGATGATATATATATCAATTGAAACAATAATTCAATCTCAAGTCTAAGAACTTGATCCAGTAGCTAGTTAGGAGTATTGATTCATATTAGATCTGCAAATGCATACTATTCAATCTAAGGGTTAAATGATTGGATGAATTTCATCAAGTACTCAAATGATCAAAACACTCAAAAAAGCAATTATAATTGCCTCGACAAAATTTAAACATTTAGAGTGCAAGGACATGAATATTACTTGAACAAATATTATTTGCTTATGCAAAGAAACTCCTAGTGGATTTGATCCATTAAAA
>JXCR01148647.1:390846-427930 GCA_002079205.1 Phalaenopsis hybrid cultivar | reverse complement strand
ATATATATATACATATATATATGTTATAAACAAAATGAAAGTTAATATATGCAAATTATAAAAGAATCCAAATATAAAAAAATTATTAAGTAAAAAATATCACTTACATCTAGTCATGGTCACCTTAGTAGTTGGTAGATTGTCTAACATGTCAATGTATTAGCCCATAAAATGTTGGTTTTTTGACTTTCACACACAAAACTTAGATTGCTAATTATCTCTATAGATTAAGTTTGGAGTTAGTTTATATAAAATTAAGCTTTACAATACACATTTAAGCATAATGTACTACCATATGAACATGTTGATAAACACTTATATCATTTGCTCATAACAACAAGATTAAATATACATCATCTAGGTTAGCTATTTTCATTACTCTATAAAGAATAAATCCTCTTTTCATCATTTGTTCTCATTGTGAAACTTAATTTTGGAGATAGATTATCATGTTTTCTAAAATTAAGATCTATGGTTCTCATTGTCATCTATATGCCACCATTTGTTTAAGAGAATATGACTACTCACACATGTATAACATTTTAAGGATTGGTTTGATTATGGAGTTGAGGATCCTTCTTCACATAAGAATCTGAGCTAGAGTTGACCCCAGCCTGAATTTGGTAAGGTTTGGCGTTGGCAGTCAGAATCTCAGGAGGCCAATGAATAGACAATATTGGCCAGTAAGTTTTTAGTTCATTATGAACATCATTGATTACACGCCATGTGGATTCAAAAGGCCTTCCCTTATGTTTCCATCAACAGGCTTCTCTTTCAGTAATTATAATAAGTTTTATTTTGCATGAGAACTGTTTATATGTAATTTTTTTTCTTGTTTTAGTGCTTTGCTTTGGTTTTGTAGGTTTGGAGATTTATTTTTTTGATTTGTTTCTCTAAGTCGTGTTGTATCATATTCTTTTTACAAGTGATGCCCCCATAGCTTGTTCAGGAACCATGTTGGATCTCCCCTGCCAAACGACTCTTATACCCTTCTAAATGTTGTTGACCTTGCAAACTCTCATTCCCTTGTTGTTCCACAAACACCTCCCTGGTAGACTCCCCTCTTAAACACCTTTTAGGAACCGTAGAACAGAATCAGTTAGAATGTTATTATGACAATATATTTTGCAAATGCTTCACAAGGACCTAAAACATATAAGTTCAATTCAAAGTAATTTGCAAGTTTTCAATGACGCTAAGTTCAAAACATGCTCAAACCTTTTACACAAAACATCTACATCGGACAATTAGCAATTGCAAACTTTTGTTGAGTTTATGTTTATATTAGAATGAGCAAACATTATATTGCTAGGGGCCTTGTTTTTGTTATTAACTTGTTATATTTTTTTTTTCTTTCTGTGCACACACACACACACACACATACACACACAGAATGTCAATGGCATTGGCGAGCCGCTCTGCTAGGGTTTCGCCTGATGGTGATATCATGCTTGTTTGATTCCTTCGGTTTCACGTGTCACTTGTTTCATTATGCCCGATGACGAAGGGTCTCACGCCAGTTTTGATTCCTTCGGCTTCGGCTTCAACTTTGTCATCTTCCTCCTTTTCTTGTCATCGTAAGGATCTCATCACTGTTATGTGGTGGGTGTGGCTATTTCTCGCACGTCATCCTTCCTCCTTTAGCTTCGTCTTCCTTTCTTCTTGACGCAGTACGATTTGTGTTGTTTGCAGAATCTGGCTGTGGGGTTTCTTGTGTGCACTCCTTGCATGTCGAGATGGTCTCGGGGCTCCGTTCCTACGTTATTGCCCTTGTCGGTGATAATCCGACCCCTATCTCATGTATTTTCCCGAAGCGATACCACGGTACCTTAGCGTTGGGCATTGACACCGGATTTCTCCAACAATGGTAAGCCTGCAATCTTTCTCTCTGAGGGCGAGATCTCCATCTTAGCTTCATCCTGCCGGTTGGTCTTAGTTAGTAAGTTCCTCTATGAAAATCCCAAACTCGATATAATTCGAAAAGATTTTGAGCAAATGCGGCTAAAAAGGGAATGGAAGGTTGGTAAACTGGACAGTCGACATATTCTTATACAATTATTAGATGAAGAAGACTATGCCCATTTGTTTGCGAGAAGACTCATTCGAATTGATAACCATGTGATGAAAGTTTTAAAATGGACAGTTGATTTTGAACCTCACTCCGAACCTCCTACCATTCCTGTATGGCTGTGCTTCCTGGGTCTGAAGTTCCATCTCTTCAATCACGAGCTTCTCTACTCCTTAGTTATGGTTTACGGTAAACTGCACAAAACTAGTATTCCTACAGTTAATCTGAGTCGGCCTTCTGAAGCCAGAGTTTTGATTGAACGTGACATTACTCTGCATTTTTCTGGGGGAGATCTTGATTGGCTCAGAGCACTAGGGTTTTTGGCAGCGGGTGGAACTCGAACAGTTCCCACTTTACTGCACGCACTGCCGTATGTTTGGACCCTCTTACTCTCAATATCATCATTTGCACCCTCATTTAAAACCTCAGAGTAAAGATGTTACTGGGCCCTTTTCCTTTGGGGGCAATCCCTTGGCTATTAAAACATTGGTTGAAATGCCATCAGCTCTCCTTCCCAATGCCAAAGATCCTCCCCTAACAATACTGTTTCTGTTTCTGCGATTGACGTATTGCTGGATGGTTCATCTGGGCAACCTACAGCTTCAAACTTTTATGAAAACCATACTGAAGGAACTTTACCTACAAAGGATAATGTCCGGTCAGATAATCAGGTCTCCTCATCTTCAAGAAGCGTCAGGTGCAGATGAGACAATTCATACTTCACATATCCTAGAACCTACCATTGCTGCAACGGGTGACAATCCTTCTACTGCGGCTCTACCACCTCATCTGACCGAGCAAGTTGTTATTGTTAGTTAAGTGCAAGGGGCTCGTCAAATTATACATGTGTTGTCCAGATGTATAATTCATACTTCACATATCCTTTTCTTACAGCGAGAACAGTGAATTAGACCTTTTCATGTGAAGGTAAGGTGCTTTATCCATAAAAGTTGAAGTTCAGGTGCGTGATAGGTAAATACATAAGGTTTGGGTGCTACGCATGTAAATATTCCATTAAATAAATGGAGCATTCACTTATTGGCCTACATATATCCCAATTCCTATGTATTTTCCTTATTTAATAATTATACTTTATTTTTTGTATTTATACCATCCTAATCTTTCATATAACAAAAAAAATTCTTCTTTTTTTTACTGTTAAAACGTAAAATACCCCTTTTCATGCACAGACAAGATGACATATATGTAAAAAGTAAAGTATAGCTGTTAGGTATATAAATACATAAGAATTGAGTGGTATGTATGTAAATCTTCTATTAAGAAATGAGGCATTTGCCTACATACAACCCAATTACTATTTATTTACATTTTTAACACCTAAACTTCACTTTGTACATTTGTACCATCTAAATTTTTCATATCACGTTAAAAAGAACCACTATTTTGAGTTTTAAAAAATGAAGTATACCTCTTCGTGCATAATAAAGTAGCATATATGTAAAAAACATAATGTTTGGTGTTAGATATGTAAATACATAGGAACTAAGTGGTATATATGCAAATCTTAGTAAAAAAAAAAATAGGGACTAAAACTCACATATTTATAGACTCTTAAGATTAAAACGACCCCTCTGGAAAAATATGATGGGACTATTTTGGCACTTTTCTATTTACTCTTCTTCATCTTTCTCATTTCCTGCACTTTTTGGGACTCAGGCACCAGGGTGGAAATATACAGAGGGCGAACTATCCAGAGGAAACTCATTCGGTAATATAATATGTCAAATGTTCTATTCTGCAATTTATTTTGTTGATTTTGCCCTCTTTAATTTCTTCAAACAAGTCTAGCAATGTCATTTTTTAATGTTTGCAAGTCTACTTGTTGCTTATCCTTTTCATGAATATTTTGTTTTGGTGTAAAATTATGTAATAAGATTTGAGATTTGGAAATAAATGTGATTAATTGTTGTATTAACTATAGTGGAAATATAATGGATTTGTGTTAATAAGATTAATGCTGAAGAATGATGATAATTTGTCAAATATAAAGGTGTTGAAAGAAATTTAGAAGATTTTGATTTGTTAGAAATGTAAAAAAATAAAGTTTCGATGTATGAAATGGGCGGTATGTATGTAAATGCTCCAAAGAAAAGAAGATCATGCATGCCACTCATACCCTATGTACTTACATATCTAAAACCTGAACTTCAATTTTTTACATCTTTGAAATGGGCGGTATGTATGTAAATGCCCCCAAAGAAAAGAAGATTTACATGCATAACCAGTCAATGCTCTATGTACTTACATACCTAACAACTGAACTTTACATGTGCATGAAAAATGTATATAACAACAACAACAACAACAATAACAACAACAAGGCCTTAATCACACTAAGTGGGGTCGGCTACATGAATATTTTTTCTCCATTGCGTCCTATTTAGTGTCATATTTTCATTTAGATCTAAAATATTATGATCATTTTTTATAGAATAAGCCAGAGTCTTCCTAGGTCTACCTCCGCGTGAAAAAAGTATGTTTGAAAAAAATATTTTAGTGGTATTTTTGATGTGATATTATTGTTTGGTTGGTAGAAATGTAAAAAAAGCAAAGTTTAGGGGTTACATATGTCAATACATACAAATTGAGTGACATATATGTAAATGTCTCAAAAAAAAAAAGGGTTGGTTAATATGCATAATTTGATTTGTGAACCATAAGAGTAAATTTGATTGACATAAAGTTTTTTGTTAACTAAGACTCACTTAAATGTGTCACCTTATACAAAGATCCACTTTTGATCTATAAGGGTCTTTTAAACAATGCCATTCATGGTTGTTGACAATGATTTTTATGTCAGGCTGAGTCGATTATCTTCTTTGACTAAATAAATCAGAAACCATGATGACCTAGGATGACAAAACTATGGGACCTTGATTGAGTTTATTATCCTTTCCCCTTTCATCCACAATAAGCTCAAGGTGATAAATTTTATAATTTAAATCCAAAATTTTTTACTATTGTATGTTGAATATTCAATATTTAATGACTAAACTTATCTGAAAGTGATCTCCCATTATTGGGATGGGTAATTAACCATAGGAGTTTGTGCTTATGAAAAGCCTTGAAGTCCAAATCAAAAAGTCATCACAAAATGGTGTCTTCTCTATAATTCAATCTATCTTCTCAAAATTTGACCTGGAATACTGAATATGAAGCTCTCAACAACGACGAGAGTCCGAGGTGCAAATTTTCGGAGCTCACGTGGTAAATTATAAATCTACCTTAAATTTTCACGGAAAAACTATTTATGTGTTTATTGCATCTCTACGGCTCTCCATGGTTCCCTTGAAATGACCAAAGTCCCCTTGATGTGCCTCATCTAAACACTAATGTGTGACTAATATTAAATATTTTATGCAAAAATGTTAAAATTTGCATGCAACAATTTTTTTTTCCTTCACGCTTACAACAATTAACCCTAGCTCATAAACTGACCGTATAATAATAAAATAGTTTCCAACTTTTACATGAAAGTATAAAAATATGTTAATCATGCAAAGACATATGCGGTAGATCTTTCATTTAGCCTCACTAATGTTCTTCATACTTAATTAAATTTTTATAGTTGCTTTTCTGTGCTGCATCATTCTTTTGCCAGAGGAATGTTGGATGTTTCATACTTGCAGCAAACTATTAAATATATTGTTATTATTATTTTAAATTGTTGCCGCTACCGGTTAAGATATATGACTTCTTTAGGAATATTTGTGTTTCAGTTTCGCTTTTGTTGTTGGTTATAATAAGAAATGATGTCAGTAACGGTTGATTAAACTAGAAATATGGTAGAATAATCTACTCTGCGACATTCTCATCAAATCTTCTTATTCCTATTCTATTTTTTCTGATATCTTTAGTGCTTGAGCTTCATTTGCTTCAATACTTTTTACTTAGGAAATTTACATATGTAGCCCAGAATTCTTACATATTTGATGTGATATCAAAGATTTGAGTGGTACACTGGTATATATGAAAGTTTGGGTGTACGATACAAATACATAAGAATTGTGTGTCATGTATGTAAATGCCCCTTTTTTAACTTTTATCCATTCCATACAAAAATGAGATTGGAAATAAATGTTTATCACAAATGATGTCTATTTTTTATATTGAGTTGCTTTGCTTCTCACATTTGGTTTATGTTTCATGATCACAACAAATGGGTCATGATGAATCAAGGCACTAGGAAACGTCAGTGAATAGGTAATGAAGTGAAGGAATAGCTTATTTTTTCTCCGCAAACGCCCAGGTAATATTTTCTAGTTTTTTTTTTTTCATTCCGTTTACTTTAGCTCAATGCCAGGCAATTCATTTCTTTTTTTTTTAATGTAAAGAATTGTTTTGAGGTAAAAGGCTTATTTAATTCATTAACACTTGGGCTTAGATGGCGTCTTACAATATTTACAAACAACTCTCTAGATTTCTTCTATTTACAAATAAGACCTGATACAAATCTCAATACTCCCCCTCAAGATGGGCAAAAGATATCCACTAAGCCCATCTTGTCACACAACCTAGACAAATCTAATGAGCTAAGTCATTTAATGAGGCAGTCAACCACTTGCTCTCTAGTAGCTACATGACTTGGCTCCAGTAGGTCGTTATTCAGTTTTTTTTTCTATTTTATGAAGACCTATCATTTTCCACATGCTGGGACTATCATGTTTCATCGGGCTGTAGGCGATGTTGATCGTTGACTTGTCGCGCCACAACTTTATTTTAGCTCCTTGGTCCACCTTGAGCTCTACTAACAATGCTCTCAGCCACATCATCTCATGCCATGGCCCTACACTCTACCTCTGCAGTTGACCTCACTACTACTGATTGTTTCTTGCTCTTCCAAGAGACAAAGTTGCCCCTACAAACATGCAGTATCCAGATGTGAACTTCTTGTCATCCATACAACTTGTCTAGTCAAAGTCTCAATAGCCTTCAATGCTTACGTATCCATTCTTTCTGAATATCTACCGCTTTCTTGGTGCACACTTTAAGTACCTCAAAATTTGATATCTTATATATATGTGATCCTTCATTGTATCATGCATCTAATGACTCACCACACTCATTGCAAATGATATGTCGAGACTAGTGTGACTCAGATGAGACGGCCATCAACCTTTGGTACCTCTAATATTATTTTAACTAGAATGATTTTTATTTTTCATGAGAACTGTTTTTATGTTATTATTTTCTTGGTTTAGTACTTTTGGTTTGGTTTTGTGTATTTAGAGATTTATTTTCGTTGTTTTGCTTCTCTTAGTATCGTTGTATCTTGTAGCTTGTTCAGGAACCGTGGTAGATCTCCCTCGCCAAACTACTCTTATACTCTTCTAAATGTTGTTGACCTTGCAAACTCTTATTCCCTTATTGTTCCACAACCACCTCTCTAGTAGACCCCCCCTCTTAAAACACCTTTTAGGAATCATAGAACAGAATAAGCTAGAATGTTATTATGACAATATATTTCGCAAATGCTTCACAAAGATCTAAAACATATAACTTCAATTCATAGTAATTTGTAGGTTTTCAATGATGCTAACTTCAAAACATGCTCAAACCTTTTACACAAAATTTCTTCAACAGAAAAATAGTAATTGTAGATTTTTGTTGAGTTTATGTTTTTATTAGAATGATCAATCATTAGATTGCTAGGGGCCTTGTTTTTGTTATTAACTTATTATACATTTTTTTCTTTTTTCTCATAACTTTCATAGGTGGGTGTCCCCACTGAAATTTTCCAATAAGAGCGAACTTGAATTTCTCAGTGAGGGTTCAAATTTCTAAGCCAGAGAAAAAAAGTGTTGCTTCCCACTATTCCTACTTGTATTCTTAGCAAAGGGGCAATCAATTGTACCATCACGAAAATTCTCATAACTTGAGGGGAAGACAACCGCCGACTCCACCTGAGGATTACCCACCACGTGGGCAAAGAAGGTTTTGCCAGGTTTAACCGAAGAAAAAGGGAGCGCCATCAGAGCAGAGAAATCTGGAAGGGGCGAAGCAAAATAGGAGCGCTGCCAAGTCGAGCAGAGGGCAAAGCGAAAACGACTAGCCGAAGACAGTCGGGGCAAAGCCGCAGAAGTTGATTCCACGAAACAGCCGCGAAAAGGTCGAAACCGCAAAAGACAAGAGCCGCAGAAGACGAAGCTCAATGAAGACGACGAAACTAAAGAGCTAACTCCCCTTCTTCTTTGAGCGTGAAAATACTCTAGCAGAGGCTAGGGTTCGCTGTGAGGCGAAACCCCAGCAAAGCCTCCTAGCACNTAATGTTTGGTGTTAGATATGTAAATACATAGGAACTAAGTGGTATATATGCAAATCTTAGTAAAAAAAAAATAGGGACTAAAACTCACATATTTATAGACTCTTAAGATTAAAACGACCCCTCTGGAAAAACATGATGGGACTATTTTGGCACTTTTCTATTTACTCTTCTTCATCTTTTTCATTTCCTGCACTTTTTGGGACTCAGGCACCAGCNTATATATATATATATATATATATATATATATATATATATATATATATATATATATATATATATATATATATATATATATATATATAATAAATCATGTCTCCATGTAACAAAACATCAACCGCAAGTGGTGGAGACAAGCAAACATGAATCTCTCTAGAAATTACATCCCATTTAGCAAAGTAGTCTACCAGCTGGTTGGTTTCCTCTTAATTTACTTTCAATCTAACCAATTGATTTGTTAAAATATGTTGAGTTTTACAACTAAAGTGAAGATTACATCCAAGATTCCAATTGATTTGTTAAAATATGTTGAGTTTTACAACTAAAGTGAAGATTACATCTAAGATTCATGGAGGTCAAAAAAATGTTTAAGAAATTGTGATGATCTTTTCACTTTGATCTTAATTTATTTTCAATCTGGTCATAAATGTTAAAGAAGTTGTGATGATCTTTTCACTTTGATCTTAATTTACCTTCAATCTGGCCAATAATGTTTAAGAAATTGTGATGATCTTTTCACTTTGATCTTAATTTGCTTTCAATTTGACCAATTATTTGTTAAAATATGTTGAGTTTTACAACTAAAGTGAAGATTACATCCAAGATTGAGGGAGGTTTTAAAATATGTTGAGTTTTACAACTAAAATGAAGATTACATCCAAGATTCAGGGAGGTCAAAACACTTGGAAGTTGGGTGCAAATAAATAGAAAAATAATATTATCGGGTGTAGAATTGAAGATTTTAGAGTGAGACTAAAATCTCCAATTCGGTCATATCGTTTGGGTGCTGAAGTGTAGATGTTTGCCCTCAGGTGAGGCGAACGTGGGAGCTCCGAAGTGAGAGCCGGTATCTTCCCAGTCTAGTCGCAGATTCAGTAAACAAGCGTAGGATTAGTCAATGTTCTTTATGCCTTGACCAAAGGGTAAAGAATAAATATGCTCCTATTTGACACAATATAATTTTAACTAATTCATTTTATCCATTCACTATAATTTCTTGAAAAGGAAAATGATGTTTTCTTATATATTGAATATCACATTTAAACCCTCGTTAGTATCATTAGTTATTTAATAGTTTTTAAAATTATATATTTATTTCAATTGCATATTAGTGATAGATAAGCAAATTGAACTTCGTTGTTGCGTTTAAAGTATTGTTTTTCTAAAATCTTAGTTCGCAGTTCTAAACCACTCCCTGTGGGATCGATATCTATGACTCCATTAGATACCTATATTACNTATATATATACATATATATATATATATATTGGTGTGCTCGCCTATTGAAAGGTTGAACAATCCAAGCTTTCTTCACTTCTTTTTCTACACTTATCGGTCCATACTTATTCCTATCAACTCATGAAAATAAATCTTTGAAACACTTCCAGATTTGCATTCCAGAGGAGGAAAATGATAGTCTGAAGAAAATTATCAAACTTGAAGATCGAGCAGATTATTCACTGCTTGGACTGGTGGTAAGTCATTAAGAATCAGTTCTTTCATAATTCTTTTTGGTATAATTCATGGCTAGCAATTTCAAACCTGTTTATTATGTAAACTAACAGCCCAAAAGAGCAGATTTAGACATGAATCAACATGTAAACAATATCACCTATATTGGCTGGGTCCTTGAGGTAACACAAAAAACTAAAACCTGATTTACTCATCGAGTAAAGTGCAAAAATGATTTCTTTCACTATTTAAATTGAGTCATTTTAATCCCAGAATCAATAAAAGTGTGAAATCAGTCGCTTAATTTTATTTTAATGGGGGTATATTAAAAAAATGGGACCAATTCCTATGCATTTGCATATCTACCACCTAAACTTCAATTTTTATATCTATAGAAGTGTGAAATTAATCTCTTAATTTTATTTTAGTGGGGGTTAAATCAGCCTTCCATTTAAAGTGTTTGGAGATTATCTTAACCCATTTTAAATAAGTGAAATTTATATACGCAGCACCCAAACTTTATGTATTTACCTATCACGAACCTAAGCTTCAATTTTTACGGGCGCAGTACCTAACTTATCCTTTTCTTACAGCGAGAACAGTGAATTACACCATTTCATGTACAGGTAAGGTGCTTTATCCATAAAAGTTGAAGTTCAGGTGTGTGATAGGTAAATACATAAGGTTTGGGTGCTGCGTATGTAAATATTCCATTAAATAAATGGAGCATTCACTTATTGGCCTACATATATCCCAATTCCTATGTATTTTCCTTATTTAATAATTATACTTTATTTTTTGCATTTATACCATCCAAATCTTTCATATAACAAAAAAAATTCTTCTTTTTTTTTTTTACTGTTAAAACGTAAAATACCCCTTTCCATGCACAGACAAGATGACATATATGTAAAAATTGAAGTATAGCTGTTAGGTATATAAATACATAAGAATTGAGTGGTATGTATGTAAATCTTCTATTAAGAAATGAGGCATTTGCCTACATACAACCCAATTACTATTTATTTACATTTTTAACACCTAAACTTCACTTTGTACATTTGTACCATCTAAATTTTTCATATCTAAATAGAACCACTATTTTGAGTTTTAAAAAATGAAGTATACCTCTTCGTGCATAATAAAGTAGCATATACATAAAAAACATGATGTTTGGTGTTAGATATGTAAATACATAGGAACTGAGTGGTATATATGCAAATCTTAGTAAAAAAAATATTAGGGACTAAAACTCACATGTTTATAGACTCTTAAGATTAAAACGACCCCACTGGAAAAACATGATGGGACTATTTTAGCACTTTTCTCTTTACTCTTTTTCATCTTTCTCATTTTATGCACTTTCTAGGACTCAGGCACCGGCCTGGAAATATACAGAGGGCGAACTATCCAGAGGAAACTCATGCGGTAATATAATATGTCAAATGTTCTATTATGCAATTTATTTTGTTGCTTTTGTCCTCTTTAATTTCTTCAAACAAGTCTAGCAATGTCATTTTTTATGTTTGCAATTTTGCTTGTTGCTTATCCTGTTCATGAATATTTTGTTTTGGTGGCAAATTATGTAATAAGATTTGAGATTTGGAAATTAATGTGATTAATTGTTGTATTAAGTGTAGTGGAAATATAATGGATTTTTGTTAATAAGATTAATGCTTAAGAATGATGAGAATTTGTCAAATATAAAGATGTTGAAAGAAATTTAGAAGATTTTGATTTGTTAGAAATGTAAAAAAGTAAAGTTTCGATGTTTTGATATGTACATACATATGAAATGGGCGGTATGTATGTAAATGCCCAAAGAAAAGAAGATTTACATGCATGTCACTCAATACCCTATGTACTTACATATCTAAAACCTGAATTTCAATTTTTTACATCTATGAAATGGGCGGTATGTATGTAAATGCCCCAAAGAGAAGAAGATTTATATGCATACCACTCAATGCTCTATGTACTTACATATCTAACGCCTGAACTTTACATGTGCATGAAAAAGGTATATAACAAAAACAACAACAATAACAAGGCCTTAATCACACTAAGTAGGGTCGTCTACATGAATACTTTTCTCCATTGCGTCGTATTTAGTGTCATATTTTCATTAGATCTAATAAATTAAGATCATTTTTTATAGAATAAGCCCAAGTCTTCCTAGGTCTACCTCTGCGTGAAAAAGGTATGTTTGAAAAAATTATTTTAGTGGTGTTTTTGATGTGATATTATTGTTTGGTTGGTAGAAATGTAAAAAAAGCAAAGTTTAGGGGTTAGATATGTCAATACATACGAATTGAGTGACATATATGTAAATGCCTCTAAAAGAAAAAAAATTGGTTGGTTAATATGCATAATTTGAGTTGTGAATTATAAGAGTATATTTGATTGACATAAAGTTTTTTGTTAACTAAGACTTTCTTAAATGTGTCTCCTTATACAAATATCCACTTTTGATCTATAAGGGTCTTTTAAACGACACAATTCATGGTTGTTGACAATGATTTTTATGTTAGGCTGGGTCGATTATCTTCTTTGACTAAATAGATCAGAAACCATGATGACCTAGGATGACAAAACTATGGGACCTTGATTGAGTTTATTATCCTTTCCCTTCCATTCACTTTAAGCTCAAGGTGATAAATTTTATAATTTAAATCCAAAATTTTTCACTATTGTATGTTGAATATTCAATATTTAATGACTAATCTTATCTGAAAGTGCTCTTCCATTATTGGAATGAGTAATTAACCATAGGAGTTTATGCCTATGAAAAGCCTTGAAGTCCAAATCAAAAAATCATCACAAAATGTGGGTGAGTTCTCTATATAGTGTCTTCTCTATAATTCAATCTATCTTCTCAAAATTTGACCTGGAATACTGAATATGAAGCTCTCAACAACGACGAAAGTCCGAGGCGCAAATTTTCGGAGCCCACGGGATAAATTATAAATCTACCTTAAATTTTCACAGAAAAGCTGTTTATGTGATTATTGCATCTCTACGGCTCTCCATGGCTTCCTTGAAATGACCAAATTTCCCTTGATGTGGCTGATCTAAACACTAATGTGTGACTAATATTAAATGTTTTATGCAAAAATGTTAAAATTTGCATGCAACAATTTTTTTTCCCTTCATGCTTACAACAATTAACCCTAGCTCATAAACTGACCGGATAATAATAAAAATAGTTTCCAACTTTTACATGAAAGTATGAAAATATGTTAATCGTGCAAATACATATGCGGCAGGTCTTTCATTTAGCCTCACTAATGTCCTTCATATTTAATTAATTTTTTTTGGTTGCTTTTCTGTGCTGCATCATTCTTTTGCCAGAGGAATGTTGGATGTTTCATACTTGCAGCAAACTATTAAAGATATTGTTATTATTATTTTAAATTGTTAATATTATTCATGTTATTTATCGTTTTGCCGCTACCGGTTAAGATATATGACTTCTTTAGGAATATTTGTGTTTCAGTTTCGCTTTTCTTGATGGTTATAATAAGAAATGATGTCAGTAACGTTTGATTAAACTAGAAATATGGTAGAATAATCTACTCTGCGACATTCTCATCAAATCTTCTTATTCCTATTCTATTTTTTCTGATATCTTCAGTGCTTGAGCTTCATTTGCTTCAATATTTTTTACTTAGGAAAATTACATATGTAGCACAGAATTCTTACATATTTGATGTGATATCAAAGATTTGAGTGCTGCATTGGTATATATGAAAGTTTGGGTGTACGATACAAATACATAAGAATTGTGTCACGTATGTAAATGCCCCTTTTTTTACTTTTATCCTTTCCATACAAAAATGAGATTGGAAATAATTGTTTATCACAAATGATGGCTATTTTTTATATTGAGTTGCTTTGCTTCTCACATTTGGTTTATGTTTCATGATCACAACAAATGGGTCATGATGAATCAAGGCACTAGGAAACTTCAGTGAATAGGTAATGAAGTGAAGGAGGAATATCTTATTTTTTCTCCGCAAACGTCCAGGTAATATTTTTTAGTTTTTTTTTTCATTCCGTTTACTTTAGCTCAATGCCATGCAATTCATTTCTTTTTTTTTTTAATGTAAAGAATTGTTTTGAGGTAAAAAGCTTATTTATTTCATTAACACTTGGGCTTAGATGGAGTCTTACAATATTTACAAACAAATCTCTAGATTTCTTCTATTTACAAATAAAACCTGATACAAATCTCAATACTCCCCTTTAAGATGGGCAAAAGATATCCACTAAGCCCATCTTGTCACACAACCTAGACAAATCTAATGAGCTAAGTCATTTAATGAGGCAGTCAACCACTTGCTCTCTAGTAGCTACATGAATTGGCTCCAGTAGACCGTTATTCAGCTTTTTCTTGATGAAGACCTATCATTCTCCACATGTTGGGTTCTATCATGTTGCATCGTGCTGTAGGCGATGCTGATCGCTTTCTTGTCACGCCACAACTTTATTTTAGCTCATTGGTCCACCTTAAGCTCTACTAACAATGCTCTTAGCCACTTCATCTCAGGCCATGGCCCTACACTCTACCTCTGCAGTTGACCTCACTACTACTGATTGTTTCTTGCTCTTCCAAGAGACAAAGTTGCCCCCTACAAACATGCAGTATCCAGATGTGGACTTCTTGTCATACATACAACTTGTCTAGTCAGAGTCTCAATAGCCTTCAATGCTTACATGTCCATTCTTTCTGAATATCAGCCGCTTTCTTGGTGCACTCTTTAGGTACCTCAGAATCTGATATATTGTATCCATGTGATCCTTCGTTGTATCATGCATGTAGCGACTCACCACACTTACTGTAAATGATATGTCGAGACTAATGTGACTCAGATGAGACAGCCATCAACCTTTGGTACCTCTAATATTATTTTAACTAGAATGTTTTTTATTTTGCATGAGAACTGTTTTTATGTTATTATTTTCTTGTTTTAGTACTTTTGCTTTGGTTTTGTGTATTTGGAGATTTTTTTTTGTTTTGCTTCTCTTAGTATCGTTGTAGCTTGTAGCTTGTTCAGGAACAGTGGTAGATCTCCCTCGCCAAACTCCTCTTATACTTTTCTAAATGTTGTTGACTGTGCAAACTCTTATTCCCTTGTTGTTCCACAACCNCGCAATTTCTAGAGAGATTCATGTTTGCTTGTCTCCACCACTTGAGTTTGATGTTTTGTTACATGGAGACATGATTATAATAGTGGTTTCATCATTCAAATGGGAGTGCTTGGAGGCTTTGCTAGAGTTTCGCCTCACGAAGAACCCTAGCCTCTGCTATAGTATTTTCACGCTCGAAGAAGAAGGGGAGTTAGCTCCTCTGTTTCGTCATCTTCGTTGAGCTTCATCTTCTGCGGCTCTTGTCTTTTGTGGTTTCGACTCTGTCGCGGCTGTTTCGTGGAATCAACTTCTGCGGCTTCGCCCCGACCGTCTTCGGCTATTCGTTTCTGCTTTGCCCTTTGCTCGACTTAGCAGGGCTTGTATTTTGCTTTGCTCCTTCTAGATTTCTCTGCTTTGATGGCGCTCCTTTCTTCTTCGGTTAAACCTGTCAAAACCTCCTTTGCCCACATGGTGGGTAATCCTCAGGTGGAGTCGGCGGTTGTCTTCCCCTTAAGTTATAAGAATTGTCGTGATGATACAGTTGATTGCCCCTTTGCTAAGAATGCAAGTAGGAAGAGTGGGAAGGTAACACTTTTTTTCTCTGACTTAGAAATTTGAACCCTCAGTGAGAAATTTAAGTTCGCTCTTATTGGAAAATTTCAGGGGGGCACCCCCTATGAAAGTTATGAGGAAAGGTTTTGATGATCTCAAACTAGTAAGAAAGTGGAAAGTGGGGCTCATGGATGGGAAACATGTGTTGATTCAATTAACCATGGTTGAAGACTGCACTCGGATTTTCTCCAAAAAATATCTTAACATTGCAGGTAAGTCAATGAAGTTACTCAAGTGTTCTCCTGATTTTGACCCCAATCATGAATCTCCTACTGTACTGGTACAGCTTAGTCTACCTGGTCTCAAGCTGCACTTTATTCATCATCAAGTTCTTTACTCTATTGGGGCCATACTTGGGGACCCTATGAAGCTAGATCTACCCACTTTCAACCTAACCAGACCTATGGCTAGGATACTTGTGGAAAGAGATATTAATTACCTGATGTTACTGAAATCTGGTTTGGCACAACTCATAATGGATATTAGCAACAAATCTTCATGAAACATAAACCTCTTTATTGTTCTCATTCTAAGATGTTTGGGCATATCCTTGATAAATTTCATAAGCTCCATTCTAATTTGAAATCTAAAGATCAAGTGAATAAGGATGGGTCTAACCCCACTGCAATGGACATATATGCTTTACCTGGAGAGAAAACCACCACAAGACACGATTTGGTGTCTGATTTAATTGCCCATGTGGACCTCCCCTAACAATACTGTTTATGCGATTGATGTGATGTTGGATGGCTCTGTTGAGCAATCTACACTTTCAAACCTTATTGAAAACAGTACTGAAGGATCCTTACCTACAAAGGATAGTGTTCGGACTGATAATCTGGAGAACCTTGCAGCTCCCCATCTTCAGGAAGTATCAGGTGTAGAGGTGACAACTCATACTTCACATACACTTGAACCTATTGTGGGTACAACTGTTGGCAATCTTTCTACTACAACACTACCACCTCACCCGAATGAGCAACAATCTTCGGATGAGGAATAACAGGTTTACACTTCCAGGAGGAAGAAGAAGAATAGGATCTACTTGAGACAAGAAATCTAATGGATGATACTTTGGTTACTTCGTGTAATGGTACACACCTCACCAATTTGTTACCTAGTTCCCATCCGAGAACTAGAGGCAGAGACAGAACTAAATTGGGTCGTCCCGATTGATCTTATATGTACCATCACTTTTTTGGTTTTTTTTTTTTGTGTGTGTTCTTCCGTCTGTGTTGGGTGTCTATTTGGGCCCACTCTTACAACCTATCTGCACCCTTTTCTCTTTAATNAAAAAATTATTAAGTAAAAATATCACTTACATCGAATCTAGTCATGGTCACCTTAGTAGTTGGTAGATTGTCAAACATGTCAATGTATTAGCCCATAAAATGTTGTTTTTTTACTTTCACACACAAAACATAGATTGCTAACTATCTCTATAGACTAAGTTTGGAGTTAGTTTATATAAAATTAAGCTTTACAATACACATTTAAGCATAATGTACTACCATATTAACATGTTGATAAACACTTATATCATTTGCTCATAACAACAGGATAAAATATACATCATCTAGGTTAGCTATTTTCATTACTCTGTAAAGAATAAATCCTCTTTTCATCATTTGTTCTCATTGTGAAACTTAATTTTGGAGATAGATTATCATGTTTTCTAAAATTAAGATCTATGATCCTCATTGTCATCCATATACCACCATTTGTTTAAGAGAATATGACTACTCACACATCTATAACATTTTAAGGATTGGTTTGATTATCAGGTTGAGGATCCTTCTTCACATTAGATTCTGAGCTAGAGTTGACCCCGGCCTGAATTTGGTAAGGTTTGGCACTGGCAGTCAGAATCTCAGGAGGCAAATGAATAGACAATACTGGCTAGTAAGTTTTTAGTTCATTATGAACCTCATTGATTACACGCCATGTGGATTCAAAAGGCCTTCCCTCTATGTTTCCATCAACAGGCTTCCCTTTCAGTAACTATAATAAGTTTTATTTTGCATGAGAACTGTTTATATGTAATTTTTTTCTTGTTTTAGTGGTTTTGCTTTGGTTTTGTGTGTTTGGAGATTTATTTTTTTGATTTGTTTCTCTAAGTCATGTTGTATCATCTACTTTTTACAAGTGATGTCCTCTAGCTTGTTCAGGAACAATGTTGGATCTCCCTTGCCAAACGACTCTTATACCCTTCTAAATGTTGTTGACCTTGCAAACTCTCATTCCCATGTTGTTCCACAAACACCTTCCTGGTAGACCCCCCTCTTAAACACCTTTTAAGAACCGTAGAACAGAATTAGTTAGGATGTTATTATGATAATATATTTTTGCAAATGCTTCACAAGGACCTAAAACATATAAGTTCAATTCAAAGTAATTTGCAAGTTTTCAATGACACTAAGTTCAAAACATGCTCAAACCTTTTACACAAAACATCTACATCGGACAATTAGCAATTGTAGACTTTTGTTGAGTTTATGTTTATATTAGAATNCCCATGTAAAGTCATATATATGTTGTTTATTAAGAATTAAATGATTTGGGAATTAAGGTTGCCTTAATTATCCCTTCATCAATCGTAAGAATTTTGACAACCTCCTGTTTCTTTTTTTCAATAATGGTACTTGTTAACATTACTTTTGATATAACTTATTTGGTAACCAAATTTATCTGATGTGTACTAATCATAGTATTAAATGCATCTAGTTGATCAACATATGATCTCACTATTCATATAAATGACTTGTTTCTCTTGCTTAGGTATCAAATACACTTAATCAAGATTGACCCAAATTTAATTAATTTTTGTTTAACTCTAGAGAAATAAGTATACGTTATGGATTGATAAAATTACTGTAAATTTTATATTTTAATTGGCATTTTGGAAACTTTGTTAAACCCCATATTGAACCCCTACTTTAACTAAGCCTAACTTGATCTAATTTTTTAATCAGATCTAAGCCTACTATGTATGCCTTGAGTTAATTTAAGCATTTGATTCAGATGACTTACAACTAATATAAGTTGATTGACCAAGTCCAAAGATACTTTTAAGACTTGCTTATCAGTCTAAAATCAATCAATTCCAAGGTTAAGTCAAGCTCAGCCTAAACTAACTTAGGCTATGCAAGCCTCCTTAGCCTAGTAGTTGAGAGATTTGTCTTTCAACCTAAACTAACTTCAGAGTTTCAATTTAGTCCTAAATATACATGAATGAAATCTTAACTCCAATTGGTATGCTAATTAGGACTAAATTGAGACTCAAAGTTATTTTATTTGAAGATAAAAAAGTATCCAATTGGAGTTAAGCTTTAATTCACATAATTTATATTTAGTTAATATAAAACATAACATAAACATAAATCATCAATGTTTAATTGATTTATATTATTTTGAGTTTGATAGATATTAATTAGATCTTAATTTTAATAAAATATATATTCATTTTTGTAAAGCATTAAATATTTGAAAAGATATTAATTAATAACAAAATTTAAAAATTTTTGTTTGATTTAAAACTTCATAGAAAATGATATATTTCAAAAATAAACAAAAAAATCTTAAACATGTAAATGCTNTAAGTTGATTGACCAAGTCCAAAGATACTTTTAAGACTTGCTTATCAGTCTAAAATCAATCAATTCCAAGGTATGCTAATTAGGACTAAATTGAAACTCTTAAGTTATTTTGTTTGAAGATAAAAAAGTATCCAATTGGAGTTAAGTTTTAATTCACATAATTTATATTTAATTAATACAAAACATAACATAAACATAACANTTAAGTTATTTTGTTTGAAGATAAAAAAGTATCCAATTGGAGTTAAGCTTTAATTCACATAATTTATATTTAATTAATACAAAACATAACATAAACATAAATCATCAATGTTTAATTGATTTATATTATTTTGAGTTTGATAGATATTAATTAGATTTTAATGTTAACCNTTGTCTAACATGTCAATGTATTAGCCCATAAAATGTTGGTTTTTTGACTTTCACACACAAAACTTAGATTGCCAACTATCTCTATAGATTAAGTTTGGAGTTAGTTTATATAAAATTAAGCTTTACAATACGCATGTAAGCATAATGTACTACCATATTAACATGTTGATAAACACTTACATCATTTGCTCATAACAACAGGAATAAATATACATCATCTAGGTTAGCTATTTTCATTACTCTATAAAGAATAAATCCTCTTTTTATCATTTGTTCTCATTGTGAAACTTAATTTTGGAGATAGATTATCATGTTTTCTAAAATTAAGATCTATGATCCTCATTGTCATCTATATGCCACCATTTGTTAAAGAGAGTATGACTACTCACACATGTATAACATTTTAAGGATTGGTTTGATTATCAGGTTGAGGATCCTTCTTCACATTAGAATTTGAGCTAGAGTTGACCCCAGCCTGAATTTGGTAAGGTTTGGTGTTGGCAGTCAGAATCTCAGGAGGCAAATGAATAGACAATACTGTCCAGTAAGTTTTTAGTTCATTATTAACCTCATTGATTACACGCCATGTGGATTCAAAAGGTCTTCCCTCTATGTTTCCATCAACAGGCTTCCCTTTCAGTTGCATGAGAACTGTTTATATGTTATTTTTTCTTGTTTTAGTTCTTTTACTTTGGTTTTGTGTGTTTGGAGATTTATTTTTTTGATTTGTTTCTCTAAGTCGTGTTGTATCATCTTCTTTTTATAAGTGATGCTCCCGTAGCTTGTTCAGGAACAATTTTGGATCTCCCTTGCCAAACGACTCTTATACCCTTCTAAATGTTGTTGACCTTGCAAACTCTCATTTCCTTGTTGTTCCACAAACACCTCCCTGGTAGACCCCCCTCTTAAACACCTTTTAGGAACTGTAGAACAAAATCAGTTAGAATGTTATTATGACAAAATATTTTGCAAATGCTTCACAAGGACCTAAAACATATAAGTTCAATTCAAAGTAATTTGCAAGTTTTCAATGACACTAAGTTCAAAACATGCTCAAACCTTTTACACAAAACATCTACATCGGACAATTAGCAATTGTNATGCTTCACAAGGACCTAAAACATATAAGTTCAATTCAAAGTAATTTGCAAGTTTTCAATGACGCTAAGTTCCAAACATGCTCAAACCTTTTACACAAAACATCTACATCGGACAATTAGCAATTGCAGACTTTTGTTGAGTTTATGTTTATATTAGAATGATCAAACATTATATTGCTAGGGGCCTTGTTTTTGTTGTTAACTTATTATATTTTTTTTTTCTTTTTGTGTAGTGTGTGTGTGTGTGTATATATATACACACACACACACACACACACACACACACAAATAATGTCGATGGCGTCGGCGAGCCGCTCTGCTAGGGTTTCGCCTGATGGTGATTTCCTGCTTCTTTGATTCCTTCGGTTTCAAGCGTCACTTGTTTCGTTGTGCCCGACGACGAAGGGTCTCACGCCAGTTTTGATTCCTTCGGCTTCGGCTTCATCTTCGTCGTCTTCCTCCTTTTCATGTCGTTGTAAGACTCTCGTCACTGTTATGTGGTGGGTGTGGTTATTTCTCGCATGTCGTCCTTCTTCCTTTGGCTTCGTCTTCCTTTCTTCTTGACGCAGTACGATTTGTGTTGTTTGTAGAATCTGGCTGAGGGGTTTCTTGTGTGCACTCCTTGCATGTCGAGATGGTCTCGGGGCTCCGTTCCTACGCTGTCGCCCTTGTCGGTGATAATCCCACCCCTATTTCATGTATGTTCCCGCAGCGATACCACAATACCTTAGCGTTGGGCATTGACACCGGATTTCTCAAAAAAACATCCCGTAAAAATGGTAAGCCTGCAATCTTTCTCTCTAAGGACGAGATCTCCACCTTAGCTTCATCCTGCTGGCTGGTCTTAGTTAGTAAGTTCCTCTACGGAAATCCCAAACTCGAGATAATTCGAGAAGATTTTGAGCAAATGCGGCTAAAAAAAGAATGGAAGGTTGGTAAACTGGACGGTCGCATATTCTTATACAATTATTAGATGAAGAAGACTATGCCCATTTGTTTGCGAGAAGACTCATTTGAATTGATAACCATGTGATGAAAGTTTTAAAATAGACGGTTGATTTTGACCCTGACACCGAACCTCCTACCATTCCTGTATGGTTGTGCTTCCCGGGTCTGAAGTTCCATCTCTTCAATCACGAGCTTCTCTACTCCTTAGTTATGGTTTACGGTAAAGCCTGCAAAACTGATATTCCTACAGTTAATCTGAGTCGGCCTTCTGAAGCCAGAGTTTTGATGGAACGTGACATTCCTCTGCATTTTTCCGGGGGAGATCTGGATTGGCTCAGAGCACCAGGATTTTTGGAAACGGGTGGAACTCGAACAGTTCCCACTTTATTGCACACACTGCCGTCTGTTTGGACATTCTTACTCTCAATGTCATAATTTGCACCCCCATTTAAAACCTCAGAGTAAAGATGTTACTGGGCACATTGGTTGAAACGCTATCAGCTCTCCTTCCCAATGCCAAAGATCCTCCCCTAACAATACTGTTTTTGTTTCTGCGATTGACGTATTGCTGGATGGTTCATTTGGGCAACCTACAGATTCAAACCTTTATGAAAACCATACTGAAGGAACTTTACCTACAAAGGATAATGTCCGGTCAGATAATCAGGTCTCCTCATCTTCAAGAAGCCTCAGGTGTAGATGAGACAATTCATACTTCACATATCCTAGAACCTACCATTGTTGCAACGGGTGACAATCCTTCTACTGCTGCTCTACCACCTCATCTGACCGAGCAAATTATTATTATTAGTCAGGTGCAAGGAGCTCGTCAAATTATACATGCCCAGTAATCTGTCGACCAACACACTGATCAGATGAGCCAATCTTCAGATGATGAATGACAAGTTTTCACATCTAGGAGGAAGAAGAAGGGTCTACTCGAGCTTAGGAACTTAATGGATGATACATTGGTTACTTCGGGTAATGACACAAAACTCAACAATTTGTTGGTTGGTTATCTTCCTAAAACTAGAGACAGAGGTGGGACTACAATGGGTCGTTCCCTAGCAACTTGATTTTCCGATCTGGCATTTTTGGTTTCTTGTGTATGCATGTATTTTCTTTTTTTGAGACTTTTGTGTATTGTATACCATGTGAGTAAGGTGCCTTTTGGGCCCTCTCATATTACCTGTTTGTACCTNAATGTCAATGGCATCGGCGAGCCGCTCTGCTAGGGTTTTGCCTGATGGTGATTTCCTGCTTCTTTGATTCCTTCAGTTTCACGTGTCACTTGTTTCGTTGTGCCCGACGACGAAAGGTCTCATGCCAGTTTTGATTCCTTCGGCTTCAGCTTCGGCTTCGTCATCTTCCTCCTTTTCTTGTCGTCGTATGACTCTCGTCACTGTTATGTGGTGGGTGCGGCTATTTCTTGCACGTCGTCCTTACTCCTTCGGCTTCGTCTTCCTTTCTTCTTGACGCAATACGATTTGTGTTGTTTGTAGAATCTGGCTGTGGGGTTTCTTGTGTGCACTCCTTGCATGTTGAGATGGTCTCGGGGCTCCGTTCTTACGCTGTCACCCTTGTCGGTGATAATCACACCCCTATTTCATGTATCTTCCCGCGGCGATAACACGATACCTTAGCGTCGGGCATTGACACCAGATTTCTCAAAAAAACATCCCGTAAAAATGGTAAGTCTGCAAAATTTCTCTCTGAGCACGAGATCTCCACCTTAGCTTCATCCTGTCGGCTGGTCTTAGTAAGTTCCTCTACGAAAATACCAAACTCGAGATAATTCGAAAAGATTTTGAGCAAATGCGGCTAAAAAGGGAATGGAAGGTTGGTAAACTGGACAGTCGACATATTCTTATACAATTATTAGATGAAGAAGACTATGCCCATTTGTTTGCGAGAAGACTCATTCGAATTGATAATCATGTGATAAAAGTTTTAAAATGGACGGTAGATTTTGATTATCACACCGAACCTCCTACCATTCTTGTATGGCTGTGCTTCCCGGGTCTGAAGTTCCATCTCTTCAATCACGAGCTTCTCTACTCCTTAGTTATGGTTTACGGTAAACCCCGCAAAATTGGTATTCCTACAGTTAATCTGAGTTAGCCTTCTGAAGCCAGAGTTTTGATTGAACGTGACATTACTCTGCATATTTTCGGGGGAGATCTGGATTGGCTCAGAGCACTAAAGTTTTTGGCAGCGGGTGGAACTCGAACAGTTCCCACTTTACTGCACACACTGCCGTATGTTTGGACACTCTTACTCTCAATGTCATCATTTGCACCCTCATTTAAAACCTCAGAGTAAAGATGTTACTGGGCCCTTTGCCTTTGGGGGCAATCCCTTAGCTATTAAAACATTGGTTGAAACGCCATCAGTTCTCCTTCCCAACGCCAAAGATCCTCCCCTAACAATATTGTTTTTGTTTCTGTGATTGACGTATTGTTAGATGGTTCATCTGGGCAACCTACAGCTTCAAACCTTTATGAAAACCATACTTAAGGAACTTTACCTACAAAGGATAATGTCCGGTCAGATAATCAGGTCTCCTCATCTTCAAGAAGCATCAGGTGCAGCTGAGGCAATTCATACTTCACATATCCTAGAACCTACCGTTGTTGCAGCGGGTGACAATCCTTCTACTGTGGCTCTACCACCTCATCAGACCGAGCAAATTGTTATTGTTAATCAGGTCCAAGGGGCTCATCAAATTATACATGCCCAGTAATCTGTCGACCAACACACTGATCAGATGAGCCAATCTTCAGATGTTGAATGACAAGTTTACACATCTAAGAGGAAGAAGAAGGGTCTACTCGAGCTTAGGAACTTATTGGATGATACATTGGTTACTTCGTGTAATGACACAAAACTCAACAATTTGTTGGTTGGTTCTCTTCCTAAAACTGGAGACAGAGGTGGGACTAAAGTGGGTCGTTCCCTAGCAACTTGATTTTTCGATCTGGCATTTTTGGTTTTTTGTGTATACATGTATTTTTTTTTTTTTGAGACTTTTGTGTGTGTTGTATACCATGTGGGTATGGTGCCTTTTTGGGCCCTCTCATATTACCTGTTTGTACCTTTTTTTTTTAATATATTAGCCCTTGGGCTTTTCAATATATATATGTGTGTGTGTGTGTGTGTGTGTGTGTGTGTGTGTGTGCTCGCCTATTGAAAGGTTGAACAATACATGCTTTCTTCACTTCTTTTTCTACACTTACCAGTCCATACTTATTCCTATCAACTCATGAAAATAAATCGTTGAAACACTTCCAGATTTGCATTTCCAGAAGAGGAAAATGATAGTATGAAGAAAATTGTCAAACTTGAAGATCGAGCAAATTATTCACGGCTTGGACTGGTGGTAAGCCATTAAGAATCAGTTCTTTCGTAATTCTTTTTGGCATAATTCATCACTAGTAATTTCAAACCTGTTTATTATGTAAACTAACAGCCCAAAAGAGCAGATTTAGACATGAAATCAACATGTAAACAATATCACCTATATTGGCTGGGGAGGTAACACAAAAACTAAAACCTTATTTACTCATCGAGTAAAGTGCAAATNTATATATATATATATATATATATATATATATATATATATATATATATATATATATATATATATTTGTGTGCTCTCCTATTGAAAGGTTGAACAATCCAAGCTTTCTTCACTTCTTTTTCTACACTTACCAGTCCATACTTATTCCTATCAACTCATGAAAATAAATCTTTGAAACACTTCCAGATTTGCATTTCTAGAGGAGGAAAATGATAGTCTGAAGAAAATTGTCAAACTTGAAGATCGAGCAGATTATTCACGGCTTGGACTGGTGGTAAGCCATTAAGAATCAGTTCTTTCATAATTCTTTTTGGCATAATTCATCGCTAGTAATTTCAAACCTGTTTATTATGTAAACTAACGGCCCAAAAGAGATGATTTAGATATGAATCAACATGTAAACAATATCACCTATATTGGCTGGGTCCTTGAGGTAACACAAAAAACTAAAACCTAATTTCCTCATTGAGTAAAGTGCAAAAATGATTTCTTTCACCATTTAAATTGAGTCATTTTAATCCCAGAATCAATAAAAATGTGAAATCAGTCGCTTAATTTTATTTTAATGGGGGTATATTAAAAAAATGGGANTCGTGATAGCTTAAGATCTCTTCCTTTGCCCTCCTAAGCCTCACACCCTCTCTATTTATAGAAGCAAGAGAGCGGTGGGTGGGAGGTAGGTGAGCGGTAGGTGGGAGTAGGTGAGATGTGGTAGGTGAGCGGTACCACATTACAAAAGTGCCCTTTTACCTTAGTTCAATAATTGGGGTCAAAATAACATTACACATCTAGGAGGAAGAAGAAGGGTCTACTCGAGCTTAGGAACTTAATGGATGATACATTGGTTACTTCGGGTAATGACACAAAACTCAACAATTTGTTGGTTGGTTCTAAAGTGGGTCGTTCCTTAGCAACTTGATTTTCCGATCCGGCATTTTTGGTTTTTTGTGTATACATGTATTTTCTTTTTTTGAGACTTTTGTGTGTGTTGTATGCCGTGTGGGTACGGTGCCTTTTTGGGCCCTCTCATATTACANCCATCTAAATTTTTCATATCACGTTAAAAAGAACCACTATTTTGAGTTTTAAAAAATGAAGTATACCTCTTCGTGCATAATAAAGTAGCATATATGTAAAAAACATAATGTTTGGTGTTAGATATGTAAATACATAGGAACTAAGTGGTATATATGCAAATCTTAGTAAAAAAAAAAATAGGGACTAAAACTCACATATTTATAGACTCTTAAGATTAAAACGACCCCTCTGGAAAAATATGATGGGACTATTTTGGCACTTTTCTATTTACTCTTCTTCATCTTTCTCATTTCCTGCACTTTTTGGGACTCAGGCACCAGGGTGGAAATATACAGAGGGCGAACTATCCAGAGGAAACTCATTCGGTAATATAATATGTCAAATGTTCTATTCTGCAATTTATTTTGTTGATTTTGTCCTCTTTAATTTCTTCAAACAAGTCTAGCAATGTCATTTTTTAATGTTTGCAAGTCTACTTGTTGCTTATCCTTTTCATGAATATTTTGTTTTAATGGGAAATTATGTAATAAGATTTGAGATTTGGAAATAAATGTGATTAATTGTTGTATTAACTATAGTGGAAATATAATGGATTTGTGTTAATAAGATTAATGCTGAAGAATGATTAGAATTTGTTAAATATAAAGGTGTTGAAAGAAATTTAGAAGATTTTGATTTGTTAGAAATGTAAAAAGGTAAAGTTTCGATGTTTAGATATGTACATACATATGAAATGGGCGGTATGTATGTAAATGCCCCAAAGAAAAGAAGATCATGCATGCCACTCAATACCCTATGTACTTACATATCTAAAACCTGAACTTCAAATTTTACATCAATGAAATGGGCGGTATGTATGTAAATGCCCCAAAGAAAAGAAGATCATGCATGCCACTCAATACCCTATGTACTTACATATCTAAAACCTGAACTTCAAATTTTTACATCAATGAAATGGGCGGTATGTATGTAAATGCCCCAAAGAAAAGAAGATTTACATGCATACCAACTCAATGCTCTATGTACTTACATATCTAACACCTGAACTTTACATGTGCATGAAAAAGGTATATAACAACAACAACAACAACGACAACAAAGCCTTAATCACACTAAGTGGGGTCGGCTACATGAATACTTTTTCTCCATTGCGCCCTATTTAGTGTCATATTTTCATTTAGAACTAATAAATTATGATCATTTTTTATAGAATAAGCCCAAGTCTTCTTAGGTCTACCTCTGCGTGAAAAAGGTAGTTTGAAAAAATTATTTTAGTGGTGTTTTTGATGTGATATTATTGTTTGGTTGGTAGAAATGTAAAAAAGGCAAAGTTTAGGGGCTAGATATGTCAATACATACGAATTGAGTGACATATATCTAAATGCCTCTAAAAAAAAATGGGTTGGTTAATATGCATAATTTGAGTTGTGAACCATAAGAGTATATTTGATTGACATAAAGTTTTTTGTTAACCAAGACTCACTTAAATGTGCCACCTCATACAAATATCCACTTTTGATCTATAACAGTCTTTTAAACAACGCAATCCATGGTTGTTGACAATGATTTTTATGTTAGGCTGAGTCGATTATCTTCTTTGACTAAATAGATCAGAAACCATGATGACCTAGGATGATAAAACTATGGGACCTTGATTGAGTTTATTATCCTTTCCCCTTTCATCCACTTTAAGCTCAAGGTGATAAATTTTATAATTTAAATCCAAAATTTTTTACTATTGTATGTTGAATATTCAATATTTAATGACTAAACTTATCTGAAAGTGCTCTTCCATTATTGGGATGGGTAACTAACCATAAGAGTTTGTGCCTATGAAAAGCCTTGAAGTTCAAATCAAAAAGTCATCACAAAATGTGGGTGAGTTCTCTATATAGTGTCTTATCTATTATTCAATCTATTTTTTCAAAATTTGACCTGGAATACTGAATATGAAGCTCTCAACAACGACGAGAGTCCGAGGCGCAAATTTTCGGAGCANAAAAGCCTTGAAGTTCAAATCAAAAAGTCATCACAAAATGTGGGTGAGTTCTCTATATAGTGTCTTATCTATAATTCAATCTATTTTCTCAAAATTTGACCTGGAATACTGAATATGAAGCTCTCAACAACGACGAGAGTCCGAGGTGCAAATTTTCGGAGCCCACGGGGTAAATTATAAATCTACCTTAAATTTTCACGGAAAAGCTATTTATGTGATATTGCATCTCTACGGCTCTCCATGGCTCCTTTGAAATGACCAAAGTCCCCTTGATGTGCCTGATCTAAACACAAATGTGTGACTAATATTAAATGTTTTATGCAAAAATGTTAAAATTTGCATGCAACAAATTTTTTTTTCTTCACGCTTACAGCAAAATATGACTTGGCTCGAGTAGATTNAACACAAATGTGTGACTAATATTAAATGTTTTATGCAAAAATGTTAAAATTTGCATGCAACAAATTTTTTTTCCTTCACGCTTACAGCAAAACATGACTTGGCTCCAGTAGATCGTTATTCAGCTTTTCCTTGATGAAGACCTATCATTCTCCACATGTTGGGTTCTATCATGTTGCATCGGGTTGTAGGCGATGCTGATCGCTGACTTGTCGCGCCACAACTTTATTTTAGCTCCTTGGTCCACCTTGAGCTCTACTAACAATGCTCTCAGACACATCATCTCAGGCCATGGCCCTACACTCTATCTCTGCAGTTGACCTCACTACTACTGATTGTTTCTTGCTATTTCAAGGGACAAAGTTGCCCCCTACAAACATGCAGTATCCAGATGTGGACTTCTTGTCATCCATACAACTTGTCTAGTCAGAGTCTCAATAGCCTTCAATGCTTACATGTCCATTCTTTCTGAATATCAACCGCTTTCTTGGTGCACTCTTTAGGCACCTCAGGATCTGATATATTGTATCCATGTGATCCTTTGTTGTATCGTGCATGTAGCGACTCACCACACTTATTGCTAATGATATATCGAGACTAGTGTGACTCGGATGAGCCGACCATAACCTTTGGTACCTCTAATATTATTTTAACTAGAATGATTTTTATTTTGCATGAGAACTGTTTTTATGTTATTATTTTCTTGTTTTTGTACTTTTGCTTTGGTTTTGTGTATTTGGAGATTTTTTTTTCGTTGTTTTGCTTCTCTTAGTATCGTTGTATCTTGTAGCTTGTTCAGGAACAATGGTAGATCTCCCTCGCCAAACTCCTCTTATACTCTTCTAAATGTTGTTGACCTTGCAAACTCTTATTCCCTTGTTGTTCCACAACCACCTCTCTAGTAGACCCTCCCTATTAAAACACCTTTTAGGAATCATAGAACAGAATAAGCTAGAATGTTATTATGACAATATATTTCGCAAATGCTTCACAAAGATCTAAAACATATAACTTCAATTCATAGTAATTTGTAGGTTTTCAATGATGCTAACTTCAAAACATGCTCAAACCTTTTACACAAAATTTCTTCATCAGAAAAATAGCAATTGTAGATTTTTGTTGAGTTTATGTTTTTATTAGAATGATCAATTATTAGATTGCTAGGGGCCTTTTTTTGTTATTAACTTATTATACATTTTTTTTTCTTTCTGTGCATTTCTAAGAGGAAACCAACTAGCCGGTAGACTACTTTGCTAAATGGGATGCAATTTCTAGAGAGATTCATGTTTGCTTGTCTCCACCACTTGAGTTTGATGTTTTGTTACATGGAGACATGATTATAGCAGTGGTTTCATCATTCAAATGGGAGCGCTTGGAAACTTTGCTAGGATTTCGCCTCACGACGAACCCTAGCCTCTGATACAGTATTTTCACACTCGAAGAACAAGGGGAGTTAGCTCTTCTGTTTCGTCATCTTCATTGAGCTTCATCTTCTGTGGCTCTTGTCTTTTGTGGTTTTGCTCTGTCGCGACTGTTTCGTGGAATCAACTTCTGCGGCTTCGCCCCGACAGTCTTCGGCTATTCGTTTCTGCTTTGCCCTCTCCTCGACTTAACAGGGCTTGTATTCTGCTTTGCCCCTTCTAGATTTCTTTGCTCTGATGGCGCTCCTTTCTTCTTCGGTTAAACCTGTCAAAACCTCATTTGCCCACATGGTGGGTAATCCTCAGGTGGAGTCGGCGGTTGTCTTCCCCTCAAGTTATAAGAATTGTCGTGATGATACAGTTGATTGCCCCTTTGCTAAGAATGCAAGTAGGGAGAGTGGGAAAGTAACACTTTTTTTTCTGTGACTTAGAAATTTGAACCCTCACTGAGAAATTTAAGTTCGCTCTTATTGGAAAATTTCAGGTGGGGCACCCCTATAAAAGTTATGAGGAAAGGTTTTGATGATCTCAAACTAGCAAGAAAGTGGAAAGTGGGGCTCATGGATGGGAAACATGTGTTGATTCAATTAACCGTGGTTGAAGACTACACTCGGATTTTCTCCAAAAAATATCTTAACATTGCAGGCAAGTCAATGAAGTTACTCAAGTGTTCTCCTAATTTTGACCCCAATCATGAATCTCCTACTGCATTGGTATAGCTTAGTCTACCTGGTCTCAAGCTACACTTTATTCATCATCAGGTTATTTACTCTATTGGGGTCATACTTGGGGACTCTATGAAGCTAGATCTACCCACTTTCAACCTAACCAGACCTATGGCCAGGATACTTGTGGAAAGAGATAATAATTACCTGATGTTACTGAAATCTGGTTAGGCACAACTCATAATGGATATTAGCAACAAATCTTCATGAAACATAAACCTCTTTATTGTTCTCATTGTAAGATGTTTGGGCATATACTTGATAAATTTCATAAGCTCCATTCTAATTTAAAATCTAAAGATCAAGTGAATAAGGATAGGTATAACCCCACTGCAATGGACATATATGTTTTACCTGGAGAGAAAACTACCACAAGACAGGATTTGGTGTCTGATTTAATTGCCCATGTGGACCTCCCCTAACAATACTGTTTATGTGATTGATGTGATGTTGGATGGCTCTGTTGAGCAATCTACACTTTCAAACCTTATTGAAAACACTACTGAAGGATCCTTACCTACAAAGGATAGTGTTCGGACTGATAATCTGGAGAACCTTGCAGCTCCCCATCTTCAGGAAGTATCAGGTGTAGAAGTGACAACTCATACTTCACATACACTAGAACCTATTGTGGGTACAATTGTTGGCAATCTTTCTACTACAATACTACCACCTCACCCGAATGAGCAACAATCTTCGGATGAGGAATAATAGGTTTACACTTCCAGGAGGAAGAAGAAGAATAGGATCTACTTGAGATAAGGNTAAGACAACACCCTAAACCCTGATTTACTCATCAAGTGCCAGAATGATTTTCTTTGATTGTTTACATTGAATCATTTTAATCCCAGAATCAATAAAAGTGTGAAATCAGTAGCTTGATTTTATTTTAATGGGGGTATATTAAAAAATGGGGTCAACTCCTATGTATTTACATGTCTACCACCTAAACTTAAATTATATCTACTGAAGTGTGAAATTAATCACTTAGTTCTATTTTAGTGGGGATTAAATTAGCCTTCCCTTTAAAGAGTTTGGAGGCTATCTCAAAACATTTTAAATAAGGGTAACTTACTTGCGCAGCACCCAAGCTCTCTGTATTTACCTATCATGCACCTATACTTCAATTTTTCCGGGCACAACACCTAACTTATCCTTTTCCCACAGAAGGAACAGTGAAATACACCTTTTCATGTATAGGTAAGGTGCTCTATCCGTAAAAAATGAAGTTTAGGTTCGTGATATGTAAATACATAAGGTTTGGCTGCTGCACATGTAAATAGTCCATTAAGGAAATGGGACATTTACCTACTTACCACCCAATTCCTATCTATTTTCATATTTAATAACTATATGTTAGTTTTTACATTTATACCACCCAAATCTTTCATATAACATCAAAAATATTTTTTTTTAACACTTTTAAAACGTGAATTACTCCTTTCCATGCACAGGCAAGGTGGCATATATGTAAAAATTGAAGTTTAGCGGTTAGATATGTAAATACATAAGATTTGAGTGGTATGTATGTAAATCTTCTATTAAAAAAAGGGGCATTTGCCGACATACCACCCAATTACTATATATTTACATTTTTAACACCTAAAATATACTTTTTACGTTTATACCATCTGAATATTTCTTATCACTTAAAATATACCACTATTTTGACTTTTAAAAAGTGAAGTAAGCATAAACAAGGCAGCATATACGTAAATAACATGATGTTTAGGTGTAAGATATGTAAATACATAGGAACTGCTAATCTTAGTAAAAAAAATTGGAGACTAAAACTAACATGTTTATAGACATTTAAGATTAAAACGGCCCCTCTGCAAAAACATCGCGGGACTGTTTTGACACTTTTCTCTTTACTCATTTTCATCTTTCTAATAAAGTTGTTCTTACCATCTTCCAATATATGCTCTCAAAGCACGCCCCAAGAAATCATCGACACACACGAACTCCAAACCATCACCTTGGATCACCGACGCGAATTCTAGCCCGACTACATGGTCGACTCACTTACCAGGTCAGACTCAGAAGAAATCCTACTTTCAAAGAGCACCAATGATCACCCCTCCAGCCAGCAGCACAACCATGGGAGCGGTCATCTTCATTTCCTGCACTTCTTGAGACTTTCAGGCACCGACCTGGAAATAAATAGAGGGCGAACTATCTGGAGGAAACTCATCCGGTAATATAATATGTCAAATGTTCTATTCTGCAATTTATTTTGTTGATTTTGTTCTCTTTAATTTCTTCAAACAAGACTGGGAATGTCATTTTTTATGTTTGGAATTCTATTTGTTGCTTATCCTTTTCATGAATATTTGATTTTGATGGCCAATTATGTAATTAGATTTGAGATTTGAAAAATAAATGTGATTAATTGTTGTATTAAGTGCAGTGAAAATTAGTCTTATAATGGATTTGCTTTAATAAGATTAATGTTGAAGAATGATGAGAATTTGTCAAATATAAAGATGTTGAAAGAAATTGAGAAGATTTTGATTTCTTAGAAATGTAAAAAAAGTAAAGTTTAGATGTTTAGATATTTACATACATATGAAATGGGTGGTATGTATGTAAATGCCCCAAATAAAAGAAGATTTTCATGCATGCCACTCAATAACCTATGTACTTATATATCAAACAACTGAACTTCAATTTTTACATCCATATACATGCCACTTTATATATGCGTGAAAAAGGTATGTTTGTAAAAATTATGTTAGTGGTGTTTTTGATGTGATGTAATGATTTTGTTGGTAGAAATGTAAAAAAAAGCAAAGTTAAGGGATTAGATATGTCAATACATACTAATTGAGTGGCATATATATAAATGCCCCTAAAAGGAAGTAATGGGGTTGGTTAATATGCATTATTTGAATTTTTGAGTGATCTTGCATGTTACTGAATTGACAAATTATATTGCATGAGTAAATTGTAGAGGATTTAAAAGAGTTACAGAAAATATTTGGGCTGGTATTTTGTCAATTTTTATTTATCCATCTCTTTGTTACATTTTTTTTATCTTTTTTGTACAAGTCTAAAGAATCTAAGTACTTTTATAGCTTATTTCCATTTGATATTGAATAGCAATTCCTGGTGGCGTTTACATACATACCACCCAAATCCTATGTATTTGTATAAATAGCAACTAAAATTTTCTTTTTTCTATTCATACCACTCGAATTTCTATATCACATAAAAAATAGCGGCATTTCGAATTTTAAAAAGTGAAATAGACATGTATAGGTAAAAATGGCCGTTTATGTGTTGGATCTATAAATACAATGGCACTGGTTGGTATGTATGTAATGTTAAATCTTTCACAGCTATTTGTGCATTTTCATTCCTATTATATTTAATTTGGTTTTTAATATCATCTTTATAATTGAAATTTTTGGTTCAGTTAACAGAGCTGACTAAAATTTTATTTAGCTTTTTAGAACTCTATCGTGTTAAAAAAAATTCCCATTTAAAAATCAGTATTTAAATAAATACTAAGAATTTATATACCGCTTAAATAATTTATGCATATCTCTAACTTAGTGCACATAAGTCTAATTAGTTCAAAATTTGAAGTTTTATTTATCATAAAATCTTAATTTGTGCATGTTCATTTGTTCGTTGGGGGTCATACCATCTGTGTGGCACTATTCCTACAAGTTTTATTTTATCTCAAAGTCTTAATTAGAGTAAGACTTTGACCTTTTCACTTGTTGATTTTGAAAAAAAAAAAATAGTCCTAGAATAATATTTTTTTAATAATTTGAAAATTAGAATTGAACAATTTACATAATTATATATTAAAATTTTAAATAATTTTGTAAAAGTTTTATTTTTGAAACAACTGATGATCTAAATTTATTCAATTGTTTATTTATTTAGTTAAAATTGTTATGTATCATGTTTTTAGATTATTAAGATCTCTTAATCACTCACATGTGATTTCATTATAACATGTTGATTATTGTCTTAAAATGAGCAAACATTGATGATGATATATATCAATATGATATATATCAATTTAATACAATAATTCAATCTTGACTCTAAGAACTTGATCCACTAGCCATTTAAGGCTCTGTTTGAGGCAGCTGCAGCTTCTCAGCTTTTCGCTGCAGCTGCGCTGCCCTAGGAAGCTGCTGCGAGGAAGCAGTTGCAGGGAAGCTGGTTGTCTGTTTGGCGCAGCTGCGTCAAACCAACTGTCAGACAACTGTTTGTGAAAAAAAGACCATACTGCCCCTGTTTGGTAAAACTGTTGAAAAGATAAGTATAACAATCAAAATTTTGAAACTTCAGTAAGACCTCAAAGTGTTAACAACTTCTGCTTAGGAATAAAAACACATATGCAACACAATCTTATATATTTACATATCTAACACATAAACTTTAAAGTTTTATGAATATTTGCATATTACTTTGAAGATCTTATGAAAAAATTTGATCGCATAATAAAATGCAATAGTAAACAACAGACAAATGTTACATTAAAAATATAGTATTATTTCACATATTTCAAAAAAAGATAAAAGTAAAGATTACATTAATTAAATCAAAGAAGAGCAAATTGAGCACAATTTTTATGTATTTACATATCTTCAAATGAAGAGGCTGGAGAAATGATAGGCACCTCCAACGATGGAAACACATAAAACTTGTCATTCATTTTGCAGAGCTCACACCCTTGTCTCATAACATGGTTGTCTACGGATTGCCTGAGAAGCTCATGGTAATGCATTAGAAAAAACATTGAAAACTTCATGGTAATGCATTTAGAATAAACATTGAAACTTCCTCCAATTCCAATGGTTTTACATATATAACACCTAAACTTCACTTTATACCTTTATACCACCCAATTCTGTTTGCGTCACCCAATTCTGATTTAAGTATCTCACACCTAAATTGGAGGCATCACATTACGTTTTGTTAACACTGGATAGGACACATTGGTGTAGTGTTCCTTGCCAAAATAGAGTTTAAGTATAGCTTTGTTATGTCACACAATCAAGTTAAGACAAAGTCATTGGTCCTTGAATTTTTGGTAGTAAGCAAGCTTCAAACTTCATAGTTATAGCAATTTATACAAGTAATCATGATACTAAAAAAATGTTGACATAACTAAATAATATCACTAAACGAAGAACAAACAAAGGCACAAAGAAAAGATCAGTACGGATAATGAAAAAAAAAAAAAGAATGAATAGTTACAAAGTATATCATTGCATTAAACAATAAAATGCACAATCTCATCATTGTTTATCCACTCTCAGATATAAAGAAAAAGAACATAAATAGAATTTAGATTGCAAAGAGGAAAAGAGAATAATTTGCTTGTCCAGTGGAACAAAACTACAATGAAGTTCCAGAATATTAAGCTAAGGGCACAACTTAAAACAATAAGAACTTTCAGCCTTAGCATTTAGATAGCTTAGAATCATAACAACATCCCTTACTATTTCACTTCAGTCAATCAAGCATATGGAATTAAATGAAAGTGAGACAGTGCAATGGAACTATTAAGCAAATAATAGTTTGAAAATCCAAAAGGAACCCAGAATGAAGAGGTTCACGGGCTAAGTAGATATCACAAAAAATTGCAGGCAAAAAGATAAAAAATGACAATGCCATGTAATCAAGACCTGCACTACTTTGTTCTTGAAGCATTACAAACAAACTTTGATTTGATTACAACAAAATTTAACACAAACAATACTTGCCATTGAACAGCAGACTGCAGCTAATCAAAGCATTTTTCAGCATTTGAAAACCGAGACTAAATCAAAGAAAGCCAAAATTTGAAACAACTGGTCTCTTACCAGGTCTTTCAAATTTGACACGCACATATTTAAAACCTAAAAATTAAGTATATTTAAGTTTGACACACACATATTTAAAACATATTTAAAACCTAAAAATTAAAACATATTGACACCCAATTCTGTTTGCGTCACATTACACATTACATTGGTATAGGAACACTAACCAATGTGTCCTATCCAGTGTTAATGCAATGTATGCCGATGAAGATGAAATCTGATAGACTCCATCCACTTGGAAAGCCTCCTTAATAAATTTAAGAAACAGGAAGATTTACATAGATACTCACTCGATTTCTATGCATTTACAT
>JXCR01148647.1:255658-335612 GCA_002079205.1 Phalaenopsis hybrid cultivar | reverse complement strand
GTGTGTGTGTGTGTGTGTGTGTGTGTGTATATATATATATGTGTGTGTGTATATATATATATATGTATATATATCTATATATATATATGTGTATATATATATATCTATATATATGTGTAAGCGTATGTATCTATATATATGTGTATGCGTATATATCTATATATATAGGTGTATATATCTATATATATGTGTGTATATCTATATATATGTGTGTGTATCTATATATATATANCTCAATTCTTGTATTCATCCTTTGGGATAGATACAGGATTTGAGGTAAAGCGCTCTTCCATTTCAACTATGAAAATTATGGGGTCAGTTTGACTTCATCTTTTTCAAAACTAAATTTTTTTTAACATCCTTCCGAAGCGGGCAACGGGATTTCAGATCCGATGACCGACAGCTTCTTACGGGCAAACCCCACACCAAAAATAGTGCCGACAATGACGGGTCCATGGCACCTCAATCCAGTTACCTCTACTTTTTAGGATCACTCTACTTTTTCTGTTGTTGAACCCCTTTGAGGCCTTTCGTACCTTGACTTCTTTGATATCACCTTAATGGCCTAATACTGATGAGCTACTGCTCGTTTGGGATACAAAAATTTGTACTCTACCCTTATGTCTCAGATGTGCTTTGACGTAATAGCATATCACTGTCAAGATGATTTAGGTTATTCTGTGGGCTCCGTTGTTGATGAGCTGCTACTTATTTAAGATGTGAGAGACTTACTTTTTGCCCAATGGCCTAGCGAGAGCTTTGAAGCATCATGGCATTCCCACATAGAATAACCTTCCTTTCAATACTTATTACCCCATTTCATGATAATATAAGTGAAACTTCTTTTATTAAGAGTATTCTTTGGTACCCCCCAAGATGTAATTAACCAAGTGGATTTGTCCCCTTAGGAGTGCTCTTGACCCAAAAACAGGCACCTACATCTAATTCTCTGTTTTTGGGTAGTTTAAGTAGGTAATTTTTTGTGGATATCAATTTAAGGTTTTTTCACCCAATATTTTTTGGGTGGACACTCTCAACCCATTCTTTCTAGGTTTACCATATGTAGGCTCTCCACGTTTTATATTTTCTCTTATTTAACACATTGTCATATGTCCCTTCTTATTTAATTTCTCTCCTCTTTAAATCATTAATATGATTTAGGAGGGAGATTTATTCAAATGAGGGAAGTATATGACGATTGACAGGTTGGTGGCGCCTTCTAAAATAAAAGAGTGAAAAATGAATAGAAACACTTGCCTATCCCGACATTAGGCAAGGGCGTCCAAAGGAAAAGGAACATATAATTGTGATTATAGCAGCTGACTCAGCCACAATTCTCTTTACCTGTTGTGATTCTAGTTTCCCCCCTAAGAGGATAGGGTCCTATCTTTGTAGAAGTGCTCCTTTCTTAGATCCTTGAAACATCTAAGCAAGTTATGCTAGAACTCCTCTAATTACTCTATCCCCACGATCCTCATAGTAGGAGACTGAGATATACTTCTTATTCCACTATGGGGTCTGAATATTTTTCATTTGTTGTGCAGGCCGTGAGACCTATCAAGGTGTTGCATGAAACCCTTCGTGTTGTACTTAAAGCCTCTATACCAAATGTTGTAACTAGTATCACTGATGATTCTATTGTAGTGGCTTTGCCCGTATTTGATGTGACCACCCTTTCTGTAAGTCATAAGGAAAGTGTTGTTGCTTCCTCTTCATTGAATAAGATCAATATTTCCTATATTAATAAATAGATATATGGGGTAGATCTCAGTTGATTTTCACCTTATTTGAGGATTGGGGTTGATCGTCTTATATTGCCGGATACCTAGTGGGTTAGATAAGTACCTTCCACCACACTTTTTGATATTCCAATCCTTATTGGGGAAAACCATGGGATTGATTTCAGAGGGAGCTAACCTCCTAATTGATACCAAGTTGACTGTTTGTCAAGCCAAAATGTGTAAGGCTATGTGGTGTAACAATTCTCAAGGAGGACATTTTGTCTTAGGCTATGCTAGAAATCCAAGAATAGCCAAACAACCCCGACACTGCATGTAGAAGGATTTCTACATTTGACAGCAAGGGGATTACCTACCCTTGCTTTGAAGCATGTTTTATCTTACCCCTTTCACTTATTAAGTAAGAGTATAATGGATGATTTATACTCTATGTAGTGGAAACACCCCTAAAATATCTTGTTGATGACATGTTGTATCGACTACACCATCTGGTTAGTCTCGGTCAATCCATGTTCAGCTGGGATACACATCTCCCAGGCTATTTAAGAGTGCCTCATTCATTTTGGGCTAGTTTGCTTTTTGGCTAAGCTCTTGATGAAAGCATTCAGTTGCTAAGACCACTATATTTGTCTAGCATTTGATCTACCCATTTTGCCTTAAACTTGACTAGGATATGGTACCTCACCTATCTAGAACCTTATTGACTTTTAGTTTATTCATTGTGAAAGAGAATCATAGTGAGATGGGTCCATTTCCTATATCCAACCTCATGGATATTTTTTTGACTTGATTGATTATTATCACCTTGTTACTAGCCATGTTGAACTAATTAGAGTTCTTTGCCTCTATAAATCAGTCCATGACTCGTCAGGATACAATATTATTTCTACTTATCTAATCGAGATATATCTTGACCAAGAGGTGGTGGTTTAAGAAGATTCTTATCATTGTACCTTTTGATGTTTTGGATCTAATTATAGAGGCCATTTAGATGGTTCTAGAAGGAACCGTACCACTTAGATGATTTTTTCTTGGGTTTGCTTCTAATGATTCTCAGTGTTGAATCTAGGATAGATTATAAGGATGGACTTAAGCAAGTACACGTATGCACCTTCTTATGACTTGCAAATCCTCGTAGACTTCAGGGGGGATTTAAATTAAGTCTTGAAGACTGAATCCTTTACTTTAACAAACTTTCACCTATTCCTTGAGGACACCTCGGAGTGACTAGATGGGTGTCCTTAAAATGTTAGTAGTTTCAGAGACTATTTAGATCTCTTACTTTTCATTCTGCTAGACTGATGGAAGCTTAACAATTAATGGACCATAAATTCTAAAAATCTTTATTCGGGAGAATTTTGGAGTAAAAAAATTACTTTATTAAAAAAGAAATTCTACCAAATAAAGTAATTCTCAGAAAAAAAAAAGTTTGAAATGCTTCAGAACTAAAAAAACTGACCAATACTTCTGATAAAAGCTTGAACTAAGTGAAAAAGTAGAAATTTCAATATTAAAAATGTATTGATTTCAAAATTCTCCTGATAAGATTTATAGGATATTATGTTCAGAGAATTTTTAAGTGACAAGGGATGACTGATAAATCAGTAATGGATTTAAAGACATCTCAAAAATGAAAACATTTTATTAACACACGGATACAAATGATGAGGTCTATTTAGACTAAGGGTGAAAAGAATTAAAGGAAAAGGGATAGAGAAGAGTACTTAAGGAAAATCTCACTTAGACCTGAATTTTGCAAATTTAATGTTTTGCAAGGTATACTTGGTCATAAGTCTAGGATGCAAACATGAGAGCTACTCATACCAGATCAATTTGGTATATCACACCAAATCATTACAAATAACTGCTTAGCTGGGGTAAAAAAAAATCTATATGCTAATAAAAAAATATATGAATGGCATGAAAGGCTCTTATTAGCTCTGTAGGCATGTGGTATGGCATATCGTACACCCACCTTCTTATGCTTTAAGCGTCGACTCTTGGGGCTCGACAGTCCTTCCTTCATAAGTTGACTTGTCTTTCAGTGTGGGTTTCCACCCATCACCTCTTTTACGCATTACGCACTGACCTTCAGTTCCTAACACTCTGGGTACAGAAGCCCTTCTTTTAGAAGAGTGACTTGCCTATTCATGGGTTTTCACCCATCTCTTTTACGCCTCATGTGTTAACCCTTTGGGTTTGAAAATCCTTTCTTCAAAAGTTAACTGCCTATTGTGTGGGTTCTTCACCCACCACCTCCTTCCTCAAAAGTTGATTTACATTTTGTGTGGGTATTCATCCACCACTTTTTTTACGCTTAGCGTATTGACCCTCTGGGTCCAATCATCATTCCTTCAGAATTTGGTTTACCTTTTGTGTGTGGGATTTCCACCCATGCACCTTTTACACTCTTGTGTTGACCTTTGAGTCCTAACCCTGGTCCTGGCAACTCTTCCTTTGGAATTTGACTTGTCTTTCAGTGTGGTATTCTGCCTACAAACTTCTACGCTTTATGCATTGACCTTCGGGTCATCACCTGAGGGTCCTGACGGCTTCATTCAGGAGCTAACTTGACTTCAATATGGGTTTCCACCCATCACCTTTATGCTTTATGCATTGAAGTTCAGGTCTGGTGGCCCTTCTTTAGAGAGATTGACTTGCCTTTTATACGGGTTTCTACCCACCACCTTCTTTCTTCATGTGTTAACCTCTAGGTTCGGTAGTCCTTCCTTTGAAAGCTAACTTGACTTTTCATTGGTTTCCACCCATTTGTTTACTCTTTGTGTGTTGACCTCAAAATTTGACCTACCTTCTACCCATTTATCCATGCTTTATGTGTCGACCCTCTGATTGTGTTGGTCCTTCCTGTAGAAGTTGAGTTGCCTTTTGTGTGTGGACACTTTGCCCACTACCTTCATGCTTTAAGCATTAGACTTAAATCCTGACAGTCCTTTTTTTGGAAGTTGAATTGTCTTTTGTGTGTTGACACTTCACCCACCACCTTCATGATTTATGCATCGACTCTCAAGTCCTAGCAGTCCTTCCTTCAAAAGTCAGCTTGCCTATTGCATGGATTCGTCAACCACCACATTTACACTTTGTTTGTTGACCCTTGGGTTATGACGGACTTTCCTTCGGGAGCCATCTTTCCTTTTGGCGTTGAACATTGGGTAGTGGCGAGCTGTCCTTTGAAAGTTAACATAACTTTCATTTGGGTTTCACCCACCACCTTCATGCTTTGTGCATTGACCCTTAGGCTTTCACAATCCTTCCTTCAAAAGTTGACTTGTCATTTAACATATATGAAGAAAGAGATTGTATCCCACTGCACATTGATCATCATGACTTTGAAAGGCCTTTCTTTATTATTTTGTTACTCAAGAGGTGTGTCATTTTGTTTCAAAAAGAAGTCCAAATTAGGGGACTAGGGGAATTCTACAGCAAATATCAGATTCTCATTCCGCGTGGATCAGTACTAGTCCTACAAGGGAATGAAGCTGATGTGGCAAAACATTGCATATCAGGAGTAAGTCGACAAGGGATTTTAATAATGCTACGAAGAATACGTCCCAAGAAACATCCCATTAATTATCAACTTGTACCATAACTTGATGGACTACGACCTTTAAAACTGTTGTGACCCTGTGAATATCCAAGTATCTAAGCCATACTTGAGAAAACTTGTTTCTGATATTATATCAGAGTGCAAGATATCCATGGTAGGTCTCATAATGTCCAAGGTTGCTAAGATGGCAAATGGGAATATGACAGTAGTGTACATTATGTGATGTTTTGTTAACATATTTTGTTATGAAATTTTTCTTACAAAAAAGTGATGCATTGTTGACATCTTGACATTTTTTTCAATACATGATATCTTTTGTAATGAAATGGAACTCTAGCTTTATTACAAAAATTCTCAACTGTTGAAAATGCTCACATAGGTCTAGAAATGCCAAAGTGATCACCTGCAACTAAAAATGACATGAATTAAAAATAGAGAAAATTTTGGAAAAGGCATAAGAGTTACTTCTTGACCTTTAAACTGACAAATATTAAGATTTCAAAACAATCTAGTCCTCTTTGTGTGCTTTTCACACATCATTCATTACTATCAGATATAAGACCTTCTTGACACGGAGTCACAGCTTTCCTTTAGCTTTTTCTTTTGGGATAGGATAAATTTCTCTTATCATTCCTTCCCAAAATTGACATTCAACATCTTTGAGTGATGGTATAAGATCTTCTTTAATAGAATATAAGACCTTCCTGACAAGGATTCGTGGCTTTACTTTGGTTTTTCCTTTTGGGATAGGATATAATTCTCTTGGAATTTCTTCCCAAAATTGAAATTCGACATCTTTGAGTGATGGTATAAGGAATATGGTATTCACTCTGTTTCTTGTTATCAGATAAAAGATCTTCCTGACACGGAGTCACAACTTTCCTTTAGCTTTTCCTTTTAGGATAGGATATAAGTCTTTTAGCATTCCTTCCCAAAACTGACATTCAACATGGAATATGGCATCTATTCCCTTCACTACTATTAGATATAAGACCTTCCTGACACGAAGTCACGGCTTTCCTTTAGCCTTCCTTTTTAGGATAGGATATAAGACTCTTAGCATTTCTTCCCAAAACTCAAATTTGACATTTTTGAGCAGTGGTATAAGACCTCTTTCAATGGAGTATGGAATCTGCTCTCTCATTTGACTATCAGATCTAAGACTCTCCTAACATGGAACAATTACATTCTTCTTTAAAGTTTGTGATAAACTGATGACTTTGTTGGTTATTTGTCCACTTCGGTCAATGCCAATATGTGTGACATACTTATTCAGTATTCCACTCATATTAGGGGCACCTTTGTTGGCCTCTCCTTTGTGAGGATTTATCCTAAATTGACATCCATGATCAGAACATATACTGAAAAACCCAAGTAAACTCAAGATACCAGGTATTTTTCTACAATTCCTAAGATCACTATGATCATTGATCCCAACTTTCTATATATGGAGATGTAAAATTTGATGTATGTGATTACATTTATAATATTTTAATATGAGATACTATGCAAGTATACGTATCGTTATCAAGTAATATAGAACTTTCTGATTAAGTCCTGAATGTCGAACCCCCAGGAAGGATTAATTTTAGATAACAAAATACTTAGCAATATATATTCTTACTCAAACTTAATATGCTATAATAGGAATAAAAGTTTGATTCTTTTTGTAATTTTTGATAATTGAAAATAAAGTAAATAACTAATTAACATAACTTAAATACTTACAAGATGAAGGCAATATAACTAACATTGACTCATTAAACCCATCAAGGATTCCTAAACCCTAAAATTTGGATCAAACTCTAATGTTTTCTTTTTTTACCTCAAAATTGAGTGACACCTTAGACAAACCAAATCAACGATGGTAGAACCTATTTTGAGCCATTATTGGCTAAATTGACCATTTGATCAATCTTGGACTCCATGGTCAACATATTGGCCATTTGGTCAACCAACCCCACATGGCCCATACATTGATCATATGGCTAACTCAACACCACATGATCAATTTCATACCCAAATAAGCCAAAATGGTCAACCTTAGGGAATGGAATTAATTAATTAATTAGTCAAACTTTTGCATGGAGAACCTTGGTCCAAAAACCACCCATGGAAACCCAATCTCATACATGGCATCCAAACCCAAATCTAACCCATGAAACATCATTTTGGAGTCATAAGACACATCATGACATGGGTAACTCATTTCAAAACCCATGGAACTGTTATATTTGACTAAGTCCAAGTCATAATGAGGAGAGGATTACATGCACCTTACTTGGATTCCACTTCATAGCCCCTTGGATCAGGTTAAGAGGGTCAAGCCAGCTCACTTTTGATATGTTTCCCTACCTCACAGTCTCTCTAATAAGAAGGAAGCCCTACCATAGACAACTTGTTCACCATGCTTGGACTCATGATGAGCACACCATGGGAAATGGGGGGATTCACTATCCTCAGCCGAAATTTTATCCCCTGGACTCCCCTAAGCTTCTCTGAGCCACCACCCATCTTCTCCAATTGATTCAAAGCTCAGTCATGGCCTCTACTGTCTATTTAAAGCCATACCTGAGAGTTCACAAGATAAATACAACATAACATAGAGTCCCTAAACTCTGTTACACTCAACAGAGAAACCACTCTCTATCTCCTAAGCAATCGATCCCTTATAGTTTCAGCCTTTGCAATCCATTAGAAACCCTAAATTTACACCGTAAAACCCAGGACATTTTTTATTCAGACATAAATCTTTCCAAAACCTCAACCTAAATTTTTTTAAATTCTTCCTACACTCCTCGAAGAAGAACCCAATCAAAATTCAGCCACCCAAGGCCTCAAACCTATTCTGAGTTGAAACCGAGCCACCATTTCAACAAGAACGTACCTAGGCGCAATTTCAGCTCAAATTCAACCAAGGACAAGCTTCATAAGGTCAAGAGAAATATTTTTCAAACATAACTGAGGCTACACCTCTTGGGACTAGGTAAGTGCCTTAAACCTTAAAAATAGCCTCAGGTTTGGACCTTTATGAAGAAAATGTTTAAATCAACCTAAACTCACCAAATAAATGTGTTCGCCTAAGCATGATGAAGCTCTAGGAGAAAAAATTAAGAAATTTGGTGCAAGATACAACGAGATATTATGCCTTAAGCATGAACAGTTCTCGGTTAATCGTCCTGTGGAGACGATAAATTGATGTCGTCCATTTCAGTGTATCGGAAATGGATGGCTTTGATTGAGCCAGACCGCTAATTCATCCATACAAAATAGACCAAATTGTAGGACACCTTGATCCCAGTTGGATATAGTTGTGTAAAATTTATAAACTTGACTCCACTTTAAAGCGGTGCCAAAAATGTGATGTGGTATTTTATGAATAATAACGTTAAGCACTTAATGTTGAGATTCTAAGCAAGTATACGTATCGTTATCAATTAATATAAGACTTTTTATTTAAGTCCCAAATATTGATCCCATAAGGAATGATTAAATTTGAGATGACAAATTAACTAGAAAATTCACAGAAATACAACAAAATTACTGTCACAAATTTTAAGTGTTTTGAATACTTTCAAAACCGAATTTAAATGTAGAGTTTAAAATAGTAACTACCTTTATTGGTAAAAGAATTTAAGTTTGGTGGGATGATAAACAATAGAAAACTAAAAATAACATGCTTAGGAATTTTTATATCCTAAATATATAAGTAAAAGAATTAAAAATCAAAGTAAAAATAAATTGATCAAATTTTAACTTAATTTTAACATATATGAGATTCAACAGACTTCTATGCAGTGAAGGATAACATAAAAGAAAATAAACAAAAATTAACATAAATTCATAACTACAACATAAAGAAAATACATGCTAGTAAATTAAAATTTTAAACAAGAAATTCTTATGCAAAAGTTAGTAATATTCTATCTCTGGAATAAGTTCTTCACAAACCAACACAATACAACTGAACAGCCATGTTCACACAAATTCTACCACAAAAACAAAATATAACTACTCACAACAACACAAATACATTTCTAAGCATCACAATAGTATCCAACATAACAAATAACAACACATATAACAGCAGTAGTCCAAACAACTATAACAANTAACAACAGCAGTCCAAACAACTATAACAAACAATAACATATAAAAGAGAAGCAGTCCAAACAACTACAACACATAAAAGTTCATACAATTTAAAATAAAATATTCAAATCAATCCTCCTCCTCCTCCTCATCATCATCATCCCAAAAATTTGTAGGCCCATAGTGAGAGTAATGTGGATATGAAGGAAATAGCACACTTTGGTTACCCCTGATAAGGCATTCCAAAGATGTGTGATAATTTTATTCATGATCACTATGTCTCTTCATACAAGTATCAATATGTCTTACATATTTCTCTAAATTTAGTACCTTCGCCGCTGTATAGTTGATGTTATCTAACGTCCTCTGCATTAATTGTGACTGTGAATCAGGACTTGTCGAGTTGACTGGCTTTGTGATGTAGATGCTCCTGAAGTAGAAGAACGAGAAGTAGAAGCACCATAAACTCTTGAAAATCCTCCTCTCTAGCCAAATATAGAATGCTTTAAATAAGATTTCACATTGACACGTAATAGGCTTTAGTGGTTGCAGAATCTCCTCCCAACTATCAAATCTCACATTAGCCTACTCACATAAAGAAAAGATTAAGGATGTGAATCCTAATCCTGCAGTAGTGACAGCTCTGACAGAACTAGTGTTAGCGTGATAGATTAAGGATCCAATATCTATCGGCTTTGACTATTGAATACAATAATTCAAAATGGTTCTCTCTCTTCTAACTTCACTCAGATGATTTGTATGGAGTAGACGAGCTGAAATAAAATAGTGCCACACTTTTGTTGTGGCATCAAGGTTTGACGCATGAAGACATTTTTTCAAGTTCTCTCACTCTTTTTCACTTCACTTAGACTTTAGGATTAAAATTTGAAGTGCGGTAAAAATTATCTTCATTCCCATGCTATTTATAGGCCTTGGATGAAGACTAGACCCACTACTCGCGTTCACAAACCACTAAACCATGTTTAAAGCCATTAAACCACATTTAATCTTTCTAAAATATTAACTCTACAATTTTCTTTACTACCGCGCTTAAGCACCGAGTGTTTGCACTTAAGCGTCGGTGCTTAATTTAGCACAGGTCTGCTTAACATCCAAATATGCATTCTAACTCGTCTAAGTTTTCAATTAAGGTCATAGAATGCTCACTATATCATTATATATTCAAAAATACTACCACATTTTTCTTAATCAAGCATAACAATGTTTCATTTAAAATAAATACACACTAATAACCATGGATTGCCTCCTACAAAGCTCTTGATTTTACGTCGTCAGCCCGACGTAGTTAGTGCTTATTCTGGTTGACCCAAGAACATAAGATCATTTAATTTAAGTTGATCCCTTAAAAAATAGGGTTTCAGTCTGTGACCATTCACTTTGAATATTTTCTCAATTTTTGGATCTTTGATATCCACAGCTCCATAGGGATAAACTTTTATCACAACAAATGGGACTATCCAATTGGACTTAAGTTTTCCTAAAAATAATCTTAATCTTGTATTATATAGCAAAAATTGTTGCCCTAGCTCAAAATTTTTTGTAAGAATCCTCTGATCATGTCACATCTTCATCTTTTCTTTATAAATCCTAACACTCTCATAAGATTCATTCCTTATCTCTTCAAGCTCATTTAATTGTAATAGTCTTTTCTCACCGACATCTTTTAAATTATAATTGAATTCTGTAATAGTCCAATATGCTTTATGCACAAGTTTAATTGGAAAATGACATGCTTTCCCAAATATTAGCCTATATGGAGACATTCCTGTAAGAGTTCTATATGCAGTCCTATAAGCCCATAAAGCATAATCAATTTTTACTAACCAATCCATTTTTATTGGATTCGCAGATTTTACCAAAATTCTTTTAATTTCATGATTGGATAATTCAGCCAAACCACTTGTCTGAGGATGATAAGCTGTAACAATTTGATGGTTGATATTATATTTCTTTACTTATTTCTCCATTATTGCATTTATGAAATAACTTCCCCCATAAGTTATGACCACTCTCAGCATCCCAAATATACAAATTATATTCATTCTTAAATACTTTACAAAACTTTGGGCATTGCAACGAGGTAAAACAATAGCTTCTATCCATTTAGATACATAGTCTACTGCTAACAATATATATAAATTTCTAAAAGATGGTATAAATGGTCCCATGAAATCTAATCCTCAAACATCAAATATCTCGACTTCCAACATATAATTGAGGGGCACCTCATTTCTTCTAGAAATATTACCTACACGTTGACATCGATCACAAGTTTTGATATAAGCATTAACATCTCTAATAAATGTAGGTCAATAAAATTCAGATTGCAAAATTATTTAATCAATTCCAAAATGTCCCCCAAAATTAAAATCATGATAATTTTTTATAATTTCATAAGTTTCTTCTAAAGGCACACATCTTCGAATAATTAGATCATTTCCTCGTTTATATAAAAATAGGTCATCCAAAAAAATAAGTCTTAGCTTTAGATAAAAATTTTCTCTTATGTTGGTATGTCAGATCATATAGTATAATATCACTAACAATAAAGTTCACATTGTCGGCATACCATGGAACACACCACTCATTAATATTGAAAAAAATTTTATCTAAAAATGTTCATTAATTTATTTTTCAAAACAAAGTGAATATTCAAATTCAAGCCAGGACAAATGATCAACAATTTGATTATCATCTCCCTTCCTATCTACTATTTCAATGTCAAATTATTGCAAAAGAAGAATCCATCTTATCAGTCTTAGTTTTGCATCCTTATTTTTCATTAAATATTTAATAACAGAATGATTTGTATGCACAACACATTTTGTTTTAATCAAATATGATCTAAATTTATCAAAAGCATATACTATTGCTAATAACTCTTTCTTAGTTGTGATATAATTAATTTGAGATTCATTCAGAGTTCTACTAGCATAGTAAATTACTTTGAAAATCTAATCATGCCTTTGTCCTAAAACAGCTTTAATAGCATAATCACTTGCATCACACATCAATTCAAAAGGTTTTTCCCAATCTGGTGAAACAATAATTAGTGCAACAACTAAATTTTCTTTTAATAGCTCAAAAGCTTTTAGACACTCCTTATCAAAATTAAAAATTACATCTTTTTTGAGTAAATGGCATAAAGGCTTAGCAACTTTTTAGAAGTTTATAATATATCATCTGTAGAATCCAACATGTCCTAAAAAACTCTTAATTTCCCTCACATATGTTGAGTGAAATTAGCGATCACTTGAATTTTTCTAGGATATACTTTCATACTATTTTTGGATATGTGATGTCCTAAAATAATTTCTCCTGCTACAATAAATTGATATTTTTCCCATTTAAGGACTAAATTTGTTTCTTCACAATACTTAAGAACTTTTGATAAATGTTCTAAACATAATTCAAATGAAATTCCAAACAATGAAAAATCATCCATAGAAACTTTAATTATTTTTCAATTAAATCACAAAAAATAAATATATCTTTGAAATGTAGCAGGGGCATTACATAAACCAAAGGGCATTCTTCTAAAAGCAAATGCATCATAAGAATTGGTAAATGTTGTTTTCTCGTGATCCTGAGGAGCTATTTGTATTTGATGATAACCAGTATATCCATTTAGAAAAAAAATATTTGTGTCCATCTAGTCTATCCAATATTTGATCTAGAAAGGGTAGTGGAAAATTATCTTTCATAGTGGCGAGATTTAATTTTCTATAATCAATGCATATTCGCCACCCTGTGACTTATCTTGTTGGTATTAACTTGTTATTTTCATTAATAGTTAAAGTCACTCATTCTTTCTTAAGAACACTGTGAATTGAACTAACCCATGCATTATCCAAAATAGGGTAGATAATTCTAGCATCTAAATACTTTAAATTTTTTTTCTTAACAATTCTTTCATAACAAGATTCAATCTCTTTTGAGGATCACCCTTGGGTTTGTAGTTTTATTCCATAAGAATTCTATGCATATAAATTGAAGGCTTGATTCCTTTAATATCAGCAATTGTTCATCTAAAGGATTTCTTATAATTCTTTAAAGTTTTCATTTAACTCTCTTCTTTATCTAAAGTTAAATTTAAGGAAATTATAACCGATAATGTTGAGGAATCGCCTGAAAAAAGGCATATTTTAAATGTTTAGGAATTAACTTCAATTCAAGTTTAGGAGGTTTTTCAATTGATGGACAAAAATATTTATCTTTTTCTATCGTGTCCAAAACTTCAAAACTTTCTCTAACATATGTTGAATCTTCTTCATGAAATCATAAGATTGCTTTAATTCCTCTTCCTGCTCGTGTTTCAACTTTTTCATTTTAGATTTCTCTTCATAAGTTACTTTGAAATGACATTCACTCAGATATCTTATTTCATCCATCTTGTAATACTCATCATCTTTACCTTTTATAGGATACTTTATTGATTTTGAAATAATAAAAGTAACTGTTTGATCATTGACGTGCATAGTTAATTCCCCTTTCTGCACATCTATCATTGCTCTTCCTGTGGCTAGGAAAGGTCTCCCAAAAATGATAGGTATCTCTTTATCTTCCTCCAAATCTAGCATAATGAAATCAACAGGAAAGATAAATTGATCCACTTTCACTAAAACATTTTCTATAACACCCTTGGGATATGTTATTGAACGATCTTCTAACTACAAAGTTAAAGTAGTAGGGGATATTTCTCTTAATACTAGTCTTTTAAATATTGATAACGACACAAGATTAATGCTTGCACCTAAATCACATAAAGATTTCCAATAAAATCTGTCTCCTATTGCACATGGAATTGTGAAGCAACCAGGATCTTTGAGCTTTTCAGGAAGCTTTTCCTGAATTATAGCACTGCACTTCTCACTAAGTGCAACAGTCTTGTTATCTTCAAACCTCATTTTTCTATTAAGAATATCCTTCATTAACTTAAAATAACTTGGCATTTGTTCTAAGTCTTTAGCAAATAGAATAATAATCGTAAGTTTTTTTTAAAGATTTTCAAAAATTTTGAAAATTGTTTATCCAACTTTTGTTGACGAAGCCTCTGAGGAAATAGAGGTGGCAATTTTTCCAAGTCAATTTTTAGTGGATAAATAGGTCTTTCTAAACCTTTTAGAGTGTCCTCTTTAGGTTATTCAATTTCTTCTCTCTTTACTTCAATCTCTTTTTGAACTTTACCTTCCAACTCTCTTCCAATTCTAAGTTGAACAGCTTTTACTTGCTCTTTATTATGGTCTTTTGGATTTATCTCTGTATTACTAGGAGGTGTTCCTTGCGATCTATTACTTAATGAATTTGTTATTTGTCCTTGTTGATTCTCAATATTTTTAATTGCAACTCCTTGGCTTTGTAACTGATTTTTCATTTGTAACACCACTTCCTCTCTAGCCAACTTTTTCTCCTTAAATTGTAGATTACTATTAAAACCTGGATGATAAGTATGTCTATAATTATTATTTCCTTAATTGTTTCAGTTTTCCAATGGGTTTGCTTGGTTGTTCCCCCATTGTTGATTATTACCACCCAAATTATTATTATATCAATTAAAGTTAGGATGGTTTTTCAAACCTGGGTTATAATAGTTTGAATATAGGTTATTTGACTTATTATTTATGACATTCAAAGTTTCTAATGATGTTTGAGAATCTACCATTTGTCCAAATGAACTCTCTTCAATCATGAAAATTGGTTAAGAAAAATTAATTCCAAATTAGTCTAACTTCCTTAAAATTGTAGCAACTTGATTTGTTAACATTGCAAAAGCATCAGATTCATGAATATTGGCTGTCTTAGGATTTACCCTCTCAGAAGGCCATTGAAAATTATTAGTAGTCATCTCTTCAATTAAAACAAATGCATCATGAAATGATTTTGACATCAATGAACCAACAGCAACGACGTCGATAATAAATCTAAGAGATCCAACAAATCCATTATAAAAGTTTGAATTATTAACCAATATGGTATAACATGATGAGGACATTTTCACAAGAGTTCTTTAAATTGTTCCCATGCTTCATAAATAGATTCCCTTTCAAACTGATAAAAAGATGTAATATCATTTTTAAGCTTCACAGTTTTTTATGGTGGAAAATATTTATCAAGGAATTTCTGCGCTAAATGACCCTAAGTTCTGAAAGATTCAGGTGCTAACAAATTTAACCATATCTTAGATTTTTCCCTCAGTGAGAATGAAAAAAGTCTAAGTCTAATAGCATCATCCAAAATACCATCATATTTAAATATAAAACACAATTCTAGAAATTTGACAATATGTAAATTTGGATCTTCAGTTGGTGCTCCCCCAAACTGATTATTTGATACCATTTGAATAATAGCAGGTTTAAGTTCAAATGAATTAGTCACTACAGCAGGTTTTTGAATACTACTATGAAGTTCATCTACTATAGAGTTTGCATAATCTCTTAAAGGCCCAAATTCTTGATGAATTTCAACATTTGATTATTTTGGATTGTCATTTCTTGAAATTTTTAAACTCTTTTTGTATTTTTGATTTTTCTAATATTTCTTTCTAATTCAGAATCATAGGGCACTAGTCCTTTAGAACCTAAACTACGCATACATTACTACAAAATAAAATAAAAATCACATAAACAAGAACTTATATAAAAAACAACACTATGATATTCCTATAATAAATCTAAAAGTTTAAATAAGGCTTTCTAAAACTAGAAAATTGTTATCCTAAAAAATTCCTTTAAATTTTACTAAATTTTTCTTTTTCTCCCTGACAACAGCACCAGAAACTTGATCCTACTTTCTTATATATACTTTTGCTTTTTGACTCCATTGCTAAGAACTAGCTGTAAGTTTTCTGACAACAAAAGCCAAAAAATTGATCTCTATCCGGTACGATAGTACTACGATGTATGTTTGGTTAGATTCCCAATTCTTTTTAGTTATAATTCTTCTTTACAATGGTGCCAAAAACTTGGTTCCGAAGCAAGTAAGAGTGTAATTGTTATATTTAAATATTGGGATAATAGTACGCATGTATACGTATCGTTATCAAGTAATATAGAGTTTTTTGATTAAGCTCTAAAATATCGAACATACATGGAGAATTATAGACTCTTAAGAAGAAATTATATAACAAACTCTACTTTGAAAAAGAGTCTTTCTCAAACTATAGATACTATGGTAGGAATGAAAATTTAATTCTTTAGGGTAATTTTTTATAATTGAAAATAAAGTAAACAACTTACTAAATTTAATTAGATTTTTGTAAGATGAAAGCAAGACAAATAAAATATCTTTTTCCTTTTCATGAATCAATAACAAGTATAAGAATTCTTTTGTGAAAGTAATTAAAGTGTGTTGTGCCAAATATGAGCAATACTATTATTTACTAATTACTAGAGATGTTATAAATAACATTGACTAATCTAAAATTTGAATAGTCCTGAAGAAGGGCTATGTAGTGAAGATACTAGCTCTCACTCTAGAGTTCCCTCTTCTCCATCCACCTGGGGGCAAACTTCTCGTATCATGATCTAAAATAATAGACCGAATTGGGGAATTTAGCCTGTCACTCTAAATTCCTATAACTCTACACCCTTCAAAGTTTATTTTCCTATTTATTTGCACTCAACTATATGAGTAACATTCTCATCCATACAATCTCATGTGATTCTACCATTAGTTGACTAAGACAATATCATTACAAATCTTACATGTTCTGACAACAAATATTAACATCTCAATTGACCAAATCAAAAAGTAAATGAAGTACAATGATTAAATCATCACAACTTATTCCAGCATTATAGATCAATACTTGGCACAACTTCCTTCCAACACTTAATTACTTATCATTTTAAGAAAAAAGATAAAAATAACTACTCATAATTCATGAAGAAAACACAACAACAATTAAGTTTAAAAGTAGAAATCATGTAAAAACACAAGAAGTCTAAATTAAAAATTAATTTAGTCACAAAGATAAAAACTTATCTCAAATTCCTCTCCACCAAACTCTCAAAGTTCCTTTGAACCTCATCCTTTCTCTTACAATCCTCCTTAGGCTGGTCGCCCAACCCTAGAGGGTTAAAATCTCTCTGTTACACTAACAAAATACAATAGATTCTTACTTAGAACTATCTAATCACTTTCTCCTTCACTAGGAATGAGAAAGGTGAGAAGAAGCCCTAAATAAAATCCTACAACCCCTTATTTTCTACTCTCTAAAAGTATCCTAAATCTCTAATCTTCTCTTCTTCTCTCTAATCTCCTCTAATATGCTCTCCTCAATTCAATCTGATTCCTCCTTTTTATAGTTTTCAAAAAGGTGTTTTGGTGTCTCTTCAAAATGCGTCCACATTCAATGAATCTTCCAAATGTTGCCTTTTTTCAAGAGTCATTTCAATGTATTTTCGTGTCCATTAACTGTAATTCATGTTTTCAACAAAAGTTGCTTTGAACACCCCTTCGAAATTCATCCAAAATCCCTTGAATTTTCATCATAACTACCCCTGACGCGTAGGTGCGAGGTCTTTAGCTTTTTGGCAAGACCTTCTTTGTTTCCCGGTGCTTAAGCGTCAGTCTTGTGCGCGTAGGTGCCATAGTTCATTTCCACACTTTCTTCATTTTTGCTCCAAATTTGATTATTTTTCACTCCTTTCACCATATTTCATCCATTTAACTGTATTTAAAAGAAAAACACACAAATATCTTTCATTAAAGTGCAAATATCCTCAAAATTAGGTTAAAAATGTGTACATAAATGGTATATATTTTAGGTGTATCAATCTGCAAAAAATCAAGCCATAAGAAGTAATCAAAATGTAAGCAAAACCTTTAAAAACCAAGCCACAAATAACAAATTTTTCCATGAACTTCTCTCTCAAATGCTTTCATTAATTTCCTCATAAGAATCACAAAATACTAGGCCACAAGAGGCAATCACAGAGCTAAGCCATAAAACGCAAGACACAAAGCTAAAAAACGACAATCACATCCATAAGCACATAGAATGATTCATCAAAATCAAGATACCACTAAGAGCCAAAAATCGTTGCCCAACATCAACCACATTCTTACAAAAGGAGTTAAGACTAAGGGAAAGAGAGGGGTAAGAAATACTAGAGGTCAGAAGAGAAGATGGGCTCGGAACCAGTGAGAAGGGAGGAAGGGGATGTGAGTGCCACTAGAGATCGTTGACTGGAGTTAGAAGAGGAGAAGGGAGCTAGTTGTCACGGACAAAAAGTCCCACATCGGCTAGGTGTATTACTGAAAAACAACATTTAAGTCCTGGGTTGCCCACTATCCCGAAGAGCTCTTTTGGGAGGTGACAAGTGGTATTATAGCAGATACTGCCTGCCAGGTGTGTGGACTCTCTATGGTCCAGCGGGACACGTGATTGGGTGGAGGAGAATGTCATGGACAAAAAAACTCACATTGGTTAGGTGTATGGCCGAAAAGCTGTATTTAAGTCCTGCCCATCACCCCGAAGAACTCTTTTGGGAGGTGACATAGTGCATGGATGCGCTAAGCACAACAGAGAAGAACCGAGCGCATGCAGAGGAAATCGATGGCACGTGAAGGAAATCACATGATCAAAATGCGGGTCGCGAGATATAACCCGTGTTTACATAAGGTTATCCCACACCGCCAACACACCAAAGTTTCCAAACAGGAGTTTCCATGTTTTGGGCTGAACCATAACTTAAAAATTGCCCTAAACATACCATATGTGCTTCCTTTTTAGCAGTTACCAATATGGTACGATGCTAGCGCCGATTATGGATCCCAGAGTAAGTTGCAAATATAAATAGGTGTATTAATTACTTATAACATTTTTATTCAAACGACAAATATGTAACTTTATTAGATACTCCCTATTATCTGTAATTAGGGGGTCATTTCTTCAAGAGAAGACTATTGAATCTACTTTTTGAGAACTTGTGTTAGTGTGCACTTTATTTATCTCTATGCTCTTTCTGTTCCTCTGATCTGTCCAACGCTCCGATTTTTGGGTGTAATTCATAGCCATTTTTGGATTCAACACATAATAATTATTAATTAATCAAATAAAAAAGTAATTAATTATTTATTTGATAAATGTTAAACTATTGATAATAAACAATAATTAGTTTAACAAAAAGTTTATTAATGATCAGGGTTTAATTATGTTTTTGTATTTTTATAAATCTAAATATTGTCAAAAATTTTATAAGATCTACTAAATTCATTATCAAACAATTTATTGAAATTTAATTATTTTATATTTTACTAAATTAAAATTTATAGGATTTAATAAATCCTCACAATTTAAATCTCATGAGATGTTCCCGGTTCGACCTGGGCGCGTTTCCTCCCCTCCTATTCTCCGTAAACAAACCCTAACGATCAAACAATTGGCGCTCCTCCTCCGGCAATCAGCTGCGAGCAAGCGAGAACCACGAGATATGGTGTGGTTTCAGTGCGAAGACTGCGGCGAGAACCTCAAGAAGCCGAAGCTACCCAATCATTTCCGAATCTGCTCAGCCCACAAGGTTCAGTTTCTATAAATTCTTGATTCGACTTGAAACTATGGTCTTCCCCAAGCCCGCTCTGATTTCGATTCTGCTCTGGTTTCTGCAGCTATCTTGCATCGATTGTGGGGCCATTTTTAGCAAGGAGAGCGTTCAGACCCACACGCAATGCATGACTGAAGCGGTTCTGTCTCCTTCTTTTCTAGTTCTGATTTCATCTCAATTAATAAGAATTATTACCTCTTCTCTGTTCTTTTTCTATTCATAGTTATGCATATTCATGAACTGAAGTTCGGAAAGAAAAGTTTTGCATTTGGGTGAATTTTGTTTGTTACTATTTAAACTAAAATCTCGCGTAAAATATGTTGCCAAACAGCTCCAATTTTATAAGGGAAAGTGTCTGGTGGCTCGTATGTATGTTCTTTCTAAAAACTGCTGCTTTGCTACAGGAATTTTACTGTATTGAATGCTGATATATGGATCATGATAATGCTTTCAGGAGAAATATGGTCCTAAGGATCATGTGAAGCCCTCACAGAACTCAAATAGTAAGCCTGAGAAGCCGAAGAAAAATGCTGATGTTGATATAACTATTGGCCTATCTTCACGGCCTCCCTGGTTTTGTAGGTAGGCTGTGACGCTTCATCCACGCTTCATTCGCATCTTCTATTGCATTTGTAGATTCCCTCGAAATGTAGAGCTATATCGATAAACTTTCTCTTTAGGTTACAAGGATACTGTAGTTGTACCCCTAGTTTGCATGATCTGAACAGTGTTTTAGCCGCTTATATTTTGTTTTCTTATTCTATAATTTATTTCTTCTTCAGTTCAGTTTTTCATATATGCTACAAAAGGAATGTTTCGCATGGAGCACTACACCAATAACTATACTTGAACAACTGATACGGCCAGGAAACCTCCCTTTTACTTGGTAGTTTTATTTATGGTTTTTTTAAAGAAAGTTATGTGAAGAAAAAACTTCATTTTAAAAAAAATTCGTCCAATGCATTTTGATCTTTGTTTAGTCTTTGGCTATGCAACAACTATGCAATGAAGATCACCAATTTAATATAGGGTTTCTTATTCATCTTTTTTCAAGACATATTGGGGTTATTCATTCTAATGAAGGAACCCATTTAGGTAGATTCTGGCTTTAAATTAGAAATTTATTTATCGAAATGTTGGATTCAACTTTAGTTAGCTTATGCTTTTTTTTTTTCACATTTTGATATAAGATCAGTTGCTAAACGTTTATTTCGCCTATTGTAATTGCCTTATTTCAATGAGCATCAAACAAAGAAGATACATGCATTAAATAAAATAATCAAATAAATCTTATGGAACCAAAAGGATTAATTGTTTGACTATTGTTATTGTAATTAAGATGCTTTTCTTGTACATTTAAAATGTTTGTGAAGTGTTCTAGAGGATACCTATTTTGAGAAGACATGTCAGTATGTCACTTATTTAGGGTGCTTTGTGGAGAGGAGATGTTGGCTGGAAAGCCTTCTGATTTAATAACCACATTATCAAATTCACATCTAATGAAGTTTTAATGCTGCTTGGTTTGAGGAATATATTAGGGGAAGTCTGTCAGAATACAGAATCACTATGTAAATTGATCTCCGGTAGAGTTATAAACAATTTTTCAACTTCACAGATGTATCAACGCCTTGTGATGTAATTTGTCCAATATTTTTGAATAGTTTTATAATGCTTATGAGTTTGCTAGATTATGGGAGTGATTTGAAAAAAATCTATCATCAAAAACAGTACATTTCTCATGCATTCTCAGTTTAATAGCATGTCTTTTCATTATCAACTCTAATCAGGTATATTGTTGGATTTGTTTTTATTTTAATGGAATTTATCTTTTCTGTTCTTGTTTAGGACATTGTTTTTAATTTTTTTATCTGATTAATATTTGGTAAATAAAATTAATTCTCCATTGATGTGTCAACATGAGTTTGAAGGTCATGCATTTCAAAATCATGAATTTCATAAACTGATATTGAATCGAATATTGTAATCTTTTGGTTTAATTAAAAGTATTTTTCGCAAGTGTGTAATTTGAAAATGTGTTTTTGTTGTTTGATGATTGATAATGAGTATTTTTTCTCATATTGATTTTGTAGATTATTTGAAAAACCTTCAAAGTTTGATAAGTCAGTACTAGTTGGAGAAGAATGTGAACAAAATATTATTGCAACAATTACATAACTTGCATATAATTGCGATCTTGACGAAATAGTTCAAATAACACTTCTAGTTGTTGCATATGATCTTACCATCATCGATTTTATTCTAGAAACATGAAACCAACATTTTCAATACAAGATTTTATTCCCACAACTTGAAATGAATGTTCAACCATTTCATCAGGATCAAAATCATGTGTTTGTTGTGTTATTATTGAATTAAAATTTGCCTAATGTCTTGTCCTATTTGCATATATTAAAATGTGCAATTAGCTCTTTCAATAATCTGCAATATATGCTAGAGAATAGTACTCAATCCTTGGCATCTTGTTTAAGTCTTTTATTTATTTGTGCATTTGATAACATATTTTCTCAATAACGGCAAATATTTGACGTAACATTATATTTTGGAACACGTGGCTACNAATAATAATAATAATAATAATAATAATAATAATAATATTATTATTATTATTATTATTATTATTATTATTTTAATCATTCCATATATTTTTCGTCGAACACACCATCGCGGTGAAATGAAAGTTCTTTATAGAACAAATCAACATTCTGAACACGATTGTGCAGTCTGTTTCGTCTTCTGGGGTAGTTCAGACCATTTTTTTCTGCGATCGAGTCAAAAATGCATCAAATTTAATTTTCGTCGATTTTTTTTTTGTTCGCGGTCGACTGTTTTGAAAAATGATCATGGACCAATTAAATTGATTTTGATTTAATTGAAATTGGATCTAGACATGTTAAATTTTATGTGAAATTGAAATTGAGGTATTTGATTAATCATTAAGGTTAATATGACAATTTTGGTCAAAGTGAGTGAATTTGGTCAAATTGGATCCTTTGGATGGTCAAGAATTTGTTTTAGGGGTGTTTGAAATAATTCTGGAGGATTTGAGAATTTTTGGTCCACGAGTGACATTTTGGTAATTTTGGCCGACTTTGGTCAAAGGGGTCAAAAGGTTGATTTAAGGGTTCGAGGTAGTTCAAGAAGAAATTTGGAGTGTCAAAAAGTTATCCCCAAAACGACGGTGTTCGGGGTCATTTTCGATCAATGTGGTAGGTTTTATGATCCCTTAAGCATTTTTTAAGTATTTGTTATTTTGGTGTCGAAGTGTCAAAAAGTTATCCAGAAGTATGACAATATTGCAGTCAAAATTCTTAGGAAGACATAATGAATTATTTGGTGTGATTTTTAGGACTTATTGGCGACTCTAGGAAGTTTTGGGAAATTGGGATTTTGTGGGTCTGGGGAATTTTGGTAATTTTTAGGAAAATCGGGTATTTTTACAATTTTTTGAATTCCAATTAGTCTAAATGATAACATCAACTGGTTTGAAGTTGATTTTGTGATTCAATGATAGTTTTTGGGAATTTTGAAGAACTGGAATATCCAAGTAGGGTATTTTAGGAGAAACTGGGTTCAAATATTTTTGGTCAGCCCCATGGGTATAATGACTGCAACATTGTGATAAGAAAATACAATGTTTATGATGATCATGACAATTATGAATGATGATGCAATCTATTGAAGTCCAATAAAAATGTGTAGAGCAGTGCAAGGCTTCTTGTGGTCCAAAGGTTCTATAGGAATTCTCAATAGGGTTCCCTTATGTAATCTCTAATCTATGTATTAAAGATTATTGATCACATATAGAACCAACATAGAGAATAGAGATTTGGTTGAAATATCTAAGGAGAGGGTGGGTACCATTTCTAAGATGCTAATATAGTCATTAGGAAAATCCTAAGGCTAGATCCTAGTCATTAAAGGAAAGACCCAAAACCCTCACCCAAAAGTAAGGTCAACAAAGACTTATGAATCTCATGCTGGATGGAGATCTAGAAATAGGACCACGGAGATTCCTTCTACTTTAGGTACTTCTAGTACCCCTACTATCCAAGAACTTATAGAGCAAACAATTATCCAACAGGGAGATATTTTGAGAATGTATCATAGAATGGAAAATATGGAGGGCAGAAATCCTCACTTTGATGATTTGATAGGATAAGAGTTTGAACACGATGCTGCTTATGATGATGCAATGGTCAAATTTATGAAGGGTGATCACTCAGTTCAATTTCATACTCACCCTATTTTTACTCCATATCAGCAGCAGAATTTGGACGTGGAAGAAAAAGAAGATGATTGGTGATTCTTTAGTTAGATTTTTGTTTATTTTTTATGTTTAATTGTACTTTATTGTTGTTAATGTTTTTTGTGGACTGTGATACTTCATTTTTGTTGTATGCTGTGTTGTGAACTTTATATTTTTAAAATTGCTGGAAGTTATTAGTTTTTAGTATTTTGTTGGATGTATTTGTAGTTAAATCTTTCTCAGCATATTGTTAGATGTATTATGTGTTATTTAATGTTTTAAGTCTTGTGGCTTTTCATATTAGCACTTGCAATATTTTAGAATTAAGTTTTAAATCAGAACCTTCAACAGGTATGTCTTTTCATTATATATTAAATGTTTTCCTTAAACCTTAAGTTTTCAGTTTTTCATTTAAAATCTTTTAAAAATTTAAGTTTGGTGGGGAAGAAAAATTCCTTTTTAATGAAAACAGACTTAATTTTATTTGTCCTGAATTAGTTATATTTTCAAAATATTTTAAAAAAATTAGAAAGATAACTATATCTATGTTTCTAAATATATAGTAAACTTAAGTAAAATTTTTAAATAATAAATGTTAATTTTAGAGATTAAGATTATTTGGTATGATAAAATAAGACTATGTTCTCTTTTTTTAATAAAGAAATTTGTATTTTTGAAGTATTAAAAATCTTAGAGATTCAAGTAAGAAGAAAAGATTAAAACTTTATGAAAAATCTTTAAAGCTAATATAAATTTATGAGATGAAGGAATGTGAAAAGTTTTTAACTTTAAGAAGGGGATAGTGAAGTTCAAAATTATTAAAGGTTATCTAGAAATAATAATCCTCACATGAAAAGAAAAAGGAAAAAAATGAAAAGAAAAGAAAAGAAAAAAGATCGATAATGATCGTGAAAATAAAAAAAAAGAAAATAAAATAAAAGAAAAAAAAAGAGATGTGATGAGAAGCTTGAGGAGATGCTTAATTAAAAATTGCCTTCACTTGAATCAACTTAAAGAAGAAGGCTTGACTACATTTTCTAAACTTATATTTCAATATAAGAATATTTACTAGTAAAGTTTTCAGAAGTCTTTTTCATATGGATATTCTAAGTGGCTTTAATATGAATAATTTGTAATTTTCCTTGAAAATAATATAGAATAAAAAATCTTAGACTTGACTACTAGATATTCTTATACCTGTAGTATTAACTGGAGTTAGATTGAATTTTTCTTAAGTGATGCTATTTTATTTAGTGAACTAAGATATGAAAATCTAGATGTTAAGACCTTTACCATAAGTCATATTTTTATGTAGTAAAGGAGTTACTTGAATACAAGTAACATTTAAGTTTGGGGGATTTTGATACACAAAAAATATATGCATTTTTTGAACCATATTTTATACTCATTTTTAGTGATATTACACTTTAATGGAAGGTATTTTCTAAGTTTTATTCTAGGTTATTGATTTTTAGGACTTGGAGCAAAAATGAAGCAAAAATGATTAAGTTTGGAACAAAAATAGAGAAGTTAAAGATCTTTTCAGCGCCGATGACGCCAGACTAAGCACCGATGGTGCCATTTGATAGAGAACAGAGAATTAAATAGTGGAGCACTGGCGCCGATGGTGCCCGGATGGGCGCGGACGATGCATATGTCGGTGGAAGCCCTGTTTCTGGAAGATTCGACAAATCTGGACACTTTTTGAAGAGTTTTTAGGCGCACCTATTGGAGAACCAACCAAGGCTCTTTTTAGGGCCAAAATTTCATTAGAAACCCCCCACCTTCGTACCATTTCAAATTCCTCCACTAATTTCAGTTTTCCTCTTCACACACCTACATTCCACGCCATTCCACACCATTAGTTACTTATTTTTTTTATAGTTTTGAGTTTTTGTGGTGAGTTTAAGTGTGAATTATTCTCTAAAAAGTGTTGGAGAGGAAGAGAAGTGAGATATTTCTTCTTCCTACATTTCTTAAGAGAGGCTACAAAGAATTTTCTTTGAAAAAAAGTTTCAGATAAGTGTTGTTTGTTTGTTATTGTTGTATGAAATTTCTTTTATATATGAAATTTGGTTTTTTTGTAGGTTTCTCCTGAAGTCTGAGTAGATTCCTTTATCTTTCTCCCTACTCTGAGATATGGTGAAATAAATAGATAAGGTGGATGTGCTAATGTTAAAATTTAAAATAAATTGTGATGGTTTTTTCAACTCCGCTCTTAATTTACTTTTCGATCTAGCCAATTGAATTATTAAAATATGTTTTGAAACATATGATCCTGAAATGGAGTATGAGTTCTACAATAGAGTGAGAATCACATTTAAGTTTATGAAGGAGTATTCCATTCTTGGAATTATGTTCAAATAAATAAAGAAATACTCTTTGTTGGGTGTAGAATTTGAGATTTCTAGCGTGACAGACTAAAAATCCCCAATTTGATCTTAGTGTTTAAAAACTAAAGCTAGAGTTAGCCGTCTAGGGAAGGGAAGTGAGAGCTCTGGAGTGGGAGCCAGTATCCTCCTAGCCTACGGATTTAAGGACTAAATCTAAGATTAACCAATGATTTTCTATAACACTGAATCAGGGCTGAGAATTAAAATATCTCCTATTTGACCTAATAAATATTTAAACCATTTATCTCATCTCATTTCATCAAAACTCATTGTAGTGGAAAAGATGCTTTTTCATATTAGAAAACTCCATTCCGTAAACATAATTTTGTAGTTATTAATTATAAACCCTCCTTTCAATTTCGCTAGTAGTAAATAATTTAGCTTTGATAGTATCTTAAATATTCGAAATTAGTGATAGTAATTTTGATTGGTTTATGCGAATTTCCTAGTTAATTTATCATTTTAAATTTAAACCTTCCCCATGGGATAAATATTTGGGACATAAAAAGAAAGACTTATATTACTTGATAACGATATGTATAACTGTATAGAATCCCAACTTTAAGTGTCTAACATTATTATTCATAAAATACCAAATCAATTTTTTGGCGACGTTGCAAAATGGAGTCAAATTTTAAAATTTTACACATCTATATTTTCTCAGGATCATTCAGCATGCTTGAAGTATAGTTGGTAGTTCTAATGCTGGTGGTTTGTGATACCCTGCCCTGATTTTCAATCTTTGTGAATAATCAAGAGTAGAATTCCATAGGAATGAAGAAAGATTACAACCACAAAATCTGTTGGGAGGCATATGATTCAAAGAGTGGAATCATTTATTGAACCTAGAGGTATAAGAAGGGATTGAACCTTTACATCTGCTGCAGGGGCGTCTACTTCTCATTTTGCATCACTTGAAGATATTGTGGACCAACTGATGATTCAACAAATGGACATAGTAAATTTTGAAACTTAGTTGGGAGAGATAGGAGCATGAAATGCTTATAATGAAGAATATTAGTAGAGGAGAATTCAACAAGACATTGATTTTAAAAATGTTATGGTAAAACATATTAGAGATGAACATAATGTGGACTTTCCTGCTTGCCCCAATTTCACTCCTTATGCTCCTGTTCATATTGATGAGGAAGAAGAAGAAGAAGAAGAAGAACATTTTGATGATAATGAGGAAGGAGATGAGAATTGATTTTTATGAGTTTAGTTTAGTGTATTTTGATGTTTATTTGTTATTTATGAGTGTATTGTGATGTACTTTTATTTGGAGCCTGTTGTAGTACAAACTTTTATGTTGTGCTAGGAACTGAATCTGTAATAGTATCTGTAGACTTTTAATTTTTCTATATTTTTAGTATTTTCAGTTTAGTTTTTCAGATTTTGTATTTTTCTTTTTAATTCTCAGCAAGTTCTTTAGAATATATTATGTTTTATTTAATTCTTTAAAGCCTTTATGTAGTTTTATAGTTAGTACTTGCATTATAATGAAGCCCAGTTTCATAGTTAGAAATCCTATACAAGTCAGTTTTTATTTTCATGCATTTTCTGTTTTCTTTCATCTACTAGATTTTATACTAAAGATATTTTTAAATCACTTAAGAACTAAAGTTTGGGGGAAAGAAAAATTTATTTTAAAAAAAAGTAAACTAAATTTGTCCTCAATTAACTATACTTTAAAAAAGTAATTTAATATGGCCTAGGATATTAAAATTTAACTTTAAGTTTAGGTAAAAACTTTTTTATAATGAAGGTCAATTCTAAAGTTAACGATATTTGGTTTGATAGGATAAGACTATGTTTTTTCTTTTTAAAGCAAAGAAAATTGTATTTTTGAAGTTTTAAGAATTTTAGAGTTTCATGTAAGAAGAAAAGAATGAAACTTTATGAAAAATCATAAACTAATATAAATTTATAAGGTGAAGAAAGGTATAGAGTCTTCACTTTAAGAAAAGGACAGTGAAGTTCAAAATCACCAAAGGCTATCGAGATATAGTAATCCTTACTTAGAAAAGAAAAAGAAAAGAAATGATTGAAAAGATCCTAAAAGAAAAGAAAAAAAAGAGTGAAATAAATAGAAAAAGAAAAAGAAAAGAAAAACAAGTGAGGAGAAGCTTGGGAGATGACTAATAAAAAATTTGCTTCACTTGAATCAACTTAAGGAAGAAGCTTCATTACATTTTCCAATTATACTGGAGTATTAGTTGCAATCCTAGTAAAGTTTTTATGAAATTATTTTTCATATGAATTTTCTAAATGTTTTTAATATGACAAATTACAATTCTTCTTGAAATGAATAGAGATTCAGAAATCTAAAAGTTGAATACTGAGTATTCCTAAACTTAGAGTTCGAATCTATGTTATTAAAGGTTTTTCTTAAATATTGTTATTCTATTTATTAAACTAAAGTATATAAGTTATAAGTTAATCTGTATCCTAAGTCATATGCTTTTGTGTAATAAAAGTGTCACTTGAGGGCAAGTAAAATTTAAGTTTGGGGTTTTTGATACACCAAAATAATATAGTGTTTTAAGTACATATTTTATGATTTTTTTTTGTGATATTGCACTTTAAAGAAGGGTATTTTCATATTTTTGTTGCAAGTATATAAATTTTAGGCATTTGGAGCAAAAATGGCAAAAAGGATGAAAATTGGAGCCAAAAGAATGAATTTTGGGATTTTGGCACGCGTGATGTGTCTTTTAACAAAGAATCGGTGCATGATGTGCCGGAGACGGCGTTTTGCAAATTAAGGCAGTTCAAGACAAATTTTCTGCCAATTTTCAATGGGACACTTGTTCTACACACCTACTGGAGTAATTTAATGCATCTAGACACTTTGTAAGGTTCTTTTATGAAGGGATATGTCACTTGGATCAATTAAAATATCTTTTGAATTCGAAAGAGTTGACTTTTGGAGTGAACTTTTGAAGGAAATTTGGTAATTCTTTTCAAAGGAGTCAGCCCAAAAATAAAACAAAAGACGTCAAGGGGGCTAAAAGAGGGACGAGAAAGGGAGAGAGATAGAAAGTTGGTGTGAGAGACAAGAGGAGAGAAGAGTAGATTTTCGTCTAGGATTGTAAGAGGAGAGGGAAGGTGAGAGATTTCTTCTTCATTACACTTCTAAGAGAGAATTGAGTGGGATTTTAAAGAGAGAAAGACTTAAAGAGAACTTCTAGGGATTTTCTTGGGAAGGATTGTGAGATAAGTTGTGTCTTTTATTTCTTTTCTTTTATAAACTTGTTTTTATATATGAAATCTGTGTTTTGTCGTATCCTTCTCATTAATTCTGAGTAGTCTTCATTATCATTCTCCCTACTTTGAGATATGGTTTTATGAAGAAAAGATTTTATTTTATAAGGTTTTAAATGTTAAAAAGCTGTATGATTTGAACTCCAATCTTCATTTACCTTTCGATTTGGCCAACTGAAAAGTTAAAAAAATTTTAGAAACATTTGTTCTGAAAAGGGATATGCTTTCTACAACATAGTGTGAGTCACATTTGATTTCACGGGAGAATATGTTATCTATGGGATTAGGAGCAAATAAATAGGGAAATATACTTTGTTGGATGCAAAATTAGAGATTTTAAAGTGAGAGATTAAAATTCCCAATTTTGTCTAATTGATTGGAAACTGATGCGAGATTGTTAGCCCTCAAGTGAGGGAGTAGTGGGAGCTCTGGAGTGGCAGCCGATATCCTCCTAGCTTAACCACAAAATTAGGGACCAAGCTATAGATTAGTCAATGTTCTTTATAACACTCGAAAGAGGGTAAAGAATAGGATTACTTCTATTTGTCACAAAACAGTTTTTATATATTTTTTGAAATGATTTCAATTTCTTCACAATCCATATACTCATTGTGAAGGGGACTGATGCTTTCTTAAATTTGAACTTTCCATCAAAACAAAAAATTTGTTTTATTTTTGTAATTTTACTTTTGATTTAGTTCTTTGTTAGTTTAAAAGGATTTTATATATTTAGTTCTTTGTTAGTGGCGGGAGTAGATTTAGTTCATTGTTAGTTAACTTACTTTTTCAACTGCAATTTATATAACATTTTCCTTAGTAGTTAATATTCAAACTTCACACTTTACTTTTATTTTTGTATTTTTAATTATAAAATAATTTCAAAAAATTATTTAAAGGATTTTCCTACTTCTCTGTACGATTGATATCTAGGACTCCGTTAGAGCACTTTATTACTTAAGCGATAGTATACTTGCATTAATTTTAACGGGGATTTAACAGTTTAAAAGGAGTTTTAAAGGATAAATTTTATGCATAAAAGGTATTTTGTTAGGATTGTATTAAATATTTATTATATATCTAACGTGTGTAATTTTTTAATGTTAAAAAATATTTGCAAAATTTACACACTAAATCTACGCCCTCCGTCAGTTACGTCAGGTTGACGACGTTAAACCAAGCTCTTTGTGGGAGGCAACCCATAGTTATCGGTGTGTTTGTTTTGAATGTTATGTTGTTATGTTTGATTTAGAAAATCTTGGTAGCATGTTGAATATATAATGATTTAGTAACGATTCTAAGAACTTAAAAGATGACTTAGACATGTTAGAATGAGTTTTTGGACGTTATGCTGATCTGTGCAAAATTAAGCACTAGCATTTTTTTTTTTGTAAAAGAGCATTATATGAATCTCAATTTATTCCACAAGAAAATTTACAAAACCAGGAAAGAGGTCCAAACTCACACACCCTCTAATCACTAAAAAATAAAGGAAAAGTAGGACCACTTTACAAAAAAAAAAGAAAAAATACAACTCACACACTCACCTACCACAGAAAGGACTAAAAACAACAATTACATCAAATCTTTCATAGCTAAGATCAATAGATCATCAAGAAAATGGTAAAAAACCTGCGTAGAAGACAATTTTAAGCCACATTTAGCTGCCCAATGAGCCACATAATTACCTCCACAAAAAACATGAGACCAGATTACATTCAAAACAACAGTTAAAGCTTCAATCTTTTTTAAATGCAACACAATATTCCAATGTGGTTCCAAAGTTAACCTGCAACATTTTCAAGGAATTAGATAATCAATCTCAATAAAATAAATTAGTTAACCGTAGTTTCCTTGATAGTATAAGAACAAATATAGCCGAATCAACCTACACAGTTAAGGGAGAGATGGCACAGCCTCGCAACAAACCAACAAACCAACGAACCAAAAAAATCACAACAAACTCCATCAATACTAGCAGAATTAGTTTTCCAGCAACCATCTATATTTATTTTAAAGTAAGGAGTGCAAGGTTTACTCCACCCCACCTTAGGACAGTCCCTCACAAAATAAGCATAAGAACCTCATAAAACCTCCTCGCCAGTTTCTCCAGATTATCTCCTTTCTATTTCTTAATTGTAAGGTTATTACTTAGATAGCCTAAAATTAGCCTTGTAGTATTAGAAACATCAGGGGATACATTGTTAAAAAGAGCATTGTTCTGCATGATCCACATAAACTGAATAAGAACAACAAGAGCATTGGTAAAAAATGAATTTCTCAAATTCCTCCAATCACTTAACATATTAGCTAAGGAGTTATAAGAATTAGACATTCAAAAACTAATAAGTTGTTTAATAACCTTATTTCCAACTTCAGTTATAAAGTTGCAGTCGCCAAAAATGTGATCAATGAACTCCTCTTTATTCTTACATAAAATGCAGCAAGAAGGTAAATGTGAACCTTTCAACTTAAGGATATCATCCGTAGGAATGATGTTAATGAAAACCCTCCAAATACAAAAAATATCAAATATTTTAACCAGGGATTCCAAATCCATTCAATATTTGAACCCTGAAAATTTTGAATAGAATTACCAAGTCATTTAGATATTAAATCACCACTCCTCTTAATACAAGAATATCAAGAAGATTACTGGAAGCAGAAATAGGTAGAGAAGAGATAAATTTACAATCATTTATATGAACAAATTGAGCTAGCCTATCAAACAACCATGTATCATTATCCCAAAAATCCTGAATTCTGATATGAATGTCAAAGGAACTACCATAATGATCCACCAAGGCACCATCCTTAACTAATCATCAAACTAAAGGGAGCACAAACCAGATCCTACACCTAACAGATAAGACACTCAGTATGTTCAACCACCTTCATCATTTCTTTCCAAATAAAATAATCTGATCTGAAAGGAGTGATATCTAAAGGATGGCTAGTAAGACAATACTTAACATGCATTAAATTTGTCCACAAAGAGCTATTTTTACAAAAATGAAACCATAATTTCATAAAATTGACCTTAATGGAGTCAGCAAGACTCCTGAAACCCAACCCCCATTTATCAAGAGGTTTAGAAAGCTTCTTCCAACTCATCTTGTGAATATGTGCCTTACCTATGCCATCCCATAAAAATTTATTAAAAAGATCTTCCAGCTTTTTCATAATACCCATAGGCATATTCATAACCTGTACGGAGTAAACTGGCAAGGAGCAATGGATACTTTTCATAATAGTATTTCTCCCCCCAAATTTGAGAAATTTATTTTCCCAAAACAAAATTCTACTCTTTATCTTGTCAAATAACCACAAAAAATTGGCATTCCTTTTCATTCCTTTCCTTAAATTGAAACTAAGATATGAAAAAGGAAGATTAGCCTTCTTGCAATTATTAAAGTTAGATATCCAGTTTTTCTTCTCTATAGTAACCCTGTTGGAATAGTAAAATTTACATTTTGATGTATTGAAGAGTAAACCAGAAATAGCTTGACAATGATTAAGAGCCTCCCAAACCTTCTTAACCGAACACTTATTAGCATTTGAAAAAAATATTCAAGTCATCAATAAAACAAAGATGAGAGATACTAAGATTACTCTTATGATAATAATTCAAACTAGGTAAAAAGGAATATAAATCATTAAGGCATTTTGACAAGTAGTCATGAGCAATAATGAAAAGATAAGGAGAAAGAGGATCTCCTTGTATAATTCCTTTAGTAGCTTGGAAGAAACCACATTTATGCCCATTAATTAATATACAATAATAGTTGTGGCTCAAAATATGTTGAAAAATAGATCAGAACTCATTTGAGAAGCCAATAGCCTTCAACACATCCAAAATGAATTCCCACCGAATAGAATTGAAGGCTTTCTTAATATCTAATTTAAAGATCAAATTACCTCCTCTACACTTCTTATCAAAATCAATAAGAAGTTCCTCCACTGTGAGTGCATTGTCACAAATATTCTTATCTTTAATAAAAGATGACTGATTATAAAAGATAATGTCCTTTAAAAAGGGATGAAGCATTTTCACCATTATTTTAGAGATAATTTTAGAAACCACTGCAGTTAGACAGACTGGCCGACATGCATCCCTAGGAGAAGCATTGCTTATCTTAGGTATTAAAGAAATATTAGAAGATTTGAAGTATTTAGGTAGTTTTAAACCATTGAAGAGGTCTTGTATTCCCCTAATAAGATCACGTTTAATAATCTCCCAGCCCTTCTTATTGAACTCAACTGTAAAACCATCCAGTCATGTAGCTTTTATATAAACCATACTATCAAGTGCTTTTTTAATATCACAGCACTTGGAATATCAGGCAGATTCATAGCATTAAAAGCGGTAGAAGAGCTATACATATCCAAATTAATCTTTGATAAAGAACTTCCTTCACTACTAAAGACATTAGAGAAGTATTTAATACCATCCTCGACAATGTCATGATGAGAAGTTAAAAGCCTACCATCAATAGAATAAATTCTCGCAATCATATTATTCCTTCTTTGAGATTTAATGCAAGCATAAAAAAAGTAGAATTTCAGTCACGTTCAGCAAAATTAATATGAGCAGCTTTCTGAGCAATAAAACATTTTTCCATTGTAATACCTTTGTAAAGTTTTTGTTCCCTTTCAAACAAAACATCTCAATCAATCAATTTATTGGTATAATCCACTTCAAGAGTCAAACTTTTTCTCTCAAGATCAACAACAACTCTATTAATCTTTCCAAACACTTCCCAGTTCCATATTTTGAGATGTTTGGCCAAATTATTTTGAAGCCTCCAAAGCTTGTACCCAGAATTTCCTTCCAAAGAACTAATCCAGCTATATTTATGAACTAGCATGTAATTATCATGCATCATCCACATATTGAAAAAATAAAATTGATAGGGATTACTATTTACAAAATATATAGTTTTGAGAAGAATAGGGGCATGATTTGAAGTAGTAATAGCCAAGTGTACAACCTCATAATGTACCACAATATTAGCCCATGCAGCATTAGCGACATATCTGTCAAGCCTTTTAAAAGTACTGCCTCTATGCCAAGTAAATAGATTTCCTCTAAAATCAATATCAAGAAAACCAACATCCAAGATAGCACTATTAAAAAGAGAAATCAAATTTAGATTAGCAGCCACACCACCTTTTTTTCCCTAATGGTAGAAATCATATTAAAGTCCCCCCACCCCCACTAGTTCAAGGTTCATTGTTTGGATTACAGGTAAGAAAAATATTCCAAAGCCCTCTCCTAGCTTGTTTGGAACAACCAACATAAACAACAGTGAAAGTAAAAGAATAATTGTTAATATGAAAACGAAAATGAACCATAAGGTTATGATTAATAAGAATATAGATTTTCAATAAGAATAAAAATCTAAATCTTATTATTAAGATTGGCCAATGAATTGAAGTCCCCAATTTCCCTATAAATTTAGCATTGTTTTTAGCATCAACCAATGACTCTAAGATATCAAAAATTTATAGCTTATAATTACAAGTCAACCGCTTTAATCTTAAAGAGGCACAAGATTTAGTTATGCCTCAAATAGTTCATATGAGAGCATTAACATAATCAAGTATAACTTTCCCTCTAGTAAGATTAGAGGACGAAACCCCACCATTAGAATCCTTTCCTAATTGTAAAAGCTCCCTGTATCCTTTTAATTTTCTTCTATTGGAAGATCTTTGTATTAACCAATCTTCCCCAAGTTCCAACCTGGTCAACACTAAGGATTCATCAATGATGGAATCTTTAGTAACATTTCCTAAATGACTCCCATGTAGTAAATCCTCATTAGCAACAAAAAAAGATTGCCTTGCTTTACCAATATCAAGAACCTGTGTAGGAATAGACTCCATCTGATTAACAACATGAATTATGTTATTTATTTCCTCAATAAAAAGAGGATTAGAATTATTACAAGGATGATTAATAAGATCCAAATCCTGAGCCAGAAGTTGTTCATCAGGATTATCTTCGTTATGAAGTTTGGATGTACCACTGAGATGCCTTTTCTGGATCTCATCATCCCCATGTTTCCTACTCAACCTTAATTTAGGATGACAGTAAAACAAGAAGTTAGATTTTGACCAGACATTTTGCCTTGAGTACAATATTGTGGCACAAATTCTATCTCAGCTGATTGCCAATATACATAATGTTCTTCTCCTATCCAAACAGAGTCCAGAAAATGAGCGGTGATATCTCTTTCCTTTAGAATCCCGAAAGGAAGAAAAAAGATAGAGGCCGATGAATACAAAATTTGAGTATTGAATAAATGCAGTTTAAGCCTTGGAAACCTAATCCAAATTGGAATAATAAGAGGCTCTTCTGAAGGATTGAAAGCCGGTGTCCATTTTAAAAATTTCATATAACATCTATCAATTGAATGAAATTTCCTCAACAGTAAAGAAGTATAATCTTATTCATTTTGTAATTTTATCATTAAATTACACCCATCAATTAGTTCTAAACTCCATTTACCAACAAGTTTTAACTCAGAAAAAAACTTATGAATTACCTACGAACAAGGATGTGCAAAGAAAAATTTACTACTAGAGTAAATTTAATCGGTTCAATAAAATAAGAAGTATCATGCGCTTGAAGTATAATCGTTGGATTACCATTCTTTCACGATGTTTTTTTGAGAAGCCCATTTGAATAACTTTCTTTAAGAAGAGCCTCGAACAAAGTAGGAAATAACACATTCAGTGACTCCTTAGTGTTACCTGAAATAATATCCCTATACAAAGGCATAGTCACACGATTAGAAGAAGCCATCATTAAAAATGGATAGAGAAAATCAGAAAAATGCAAGTAAAATCCCAAAATATAGGTTAAAACCATCTGTCACTTAGTTCCTCTAAGAGTCACCGTAAGAATCGCTCTAAGAAACCATAAGAGAGAAGGAGTTTTGGTATATATAATTGATAGTTATGGTTCACAATGCCAAAACGTAAATCCTCTTTAGAAAAAGAAATAATAACTACATCCTATAGTATTAAGCACTTTTTCTTAAGCACCAACTTTCATCGCTCAAGAACGATAGTTTACTAAACATGCTAAATTACATTTATAAAAGTTTTATATTTAATTTAGTGGGTTTAAATGTGGGTTCATGGTCTGAGAATGTGTCTATAGGTTTTAGACGTGATCTAGAGCCTATAAATAGAAGGGCATGAGGAGAAGTCTCGCGACACTTCAATTTAACCCTAAATTCTAAGTGGAGAGTGAGAGTTCTTAGAAAGATATCATCTTAGGAGAGTGATTTGAAGAAAAAGGAGGAAGCTATGAGGAGGAAAATCTTTAGTTAGAGTTATAAAACAGTTTTCTAGTCGTTGATATTGAAGGGATAGTGGAGAAAATCACTAAAATTGAGGCTGACGTGGCTTCAATCGAAGCAAAAGTGATGGAAGTTAATGCCCATCTGGAGCATACCGAATGAGAACTTAAGATATAGTTTAGCCATACTAGTTTTGTGGAAGAAGCGGACAAGGCTATGTATTTGAAAAAAAAATGGATTGAAAAGACTCAACCAGAGTTATTAACTACCATTCATTTTATCAGATTTACATTCCATATGTTGATGGATGGACTAATGATAAGCTAGGATTCATTCCACTGAAAGGAGAGTTAAATTAAGTTTTTTGTTTAATGTTTGTGTGTTTAGTGTTTGTTTAATTGTGTTAATTTTTTTAGTGTGCTTTTAATGCTAGGATTGTTCAATATTTGTGTTAGGAACTATCTCATGCAAGAATCTTTAGATTTAGAACCTACGTGTAGAAAATATTTGTAATTTTTTGTGAATTAATATAAGTGTTTGTATGTGTTAAATTTCATGTTATTTTGTATTGAATTAAATTAGTTAAGATTGGTGAATCTTGAGGAAGAGGAGAGTTAAAGGGGAAGAAAATAGTTATTAAAGGTTTATAAGACCATTTAGGAGTGATGAATTAGGCTAGAAGTGCATGATACTTAAAACTAAAAAATGTCAGAATTTATGCACTGGCCCATAAGTGCCAAGACCTCGTGCTTAAGCGTAGGCTAAACCAGGAGATTAGTGCCTAAGTGCCAAACCATTCACGCTTAAGCGTCGATTTTTGAATGGTTTAAAGTGAATTTTTAGTCCAAAAAGCCCATTTTTCCCCTTTACTTCATCCCCTACCTCTTGATTTTGTGATTTGGAGATTAGGGTATCCTCTAAGACGGAGATTTCTTGGTGGTTTGAAGAAAAATTTGTTAGATTTGATCTTCTTGGGGTAAGATCTTCACTTCTATAAAATTTTTTTATTTTCACCTTGTATTTTAAGCACATTATTGATCTACCCAAAAATCACTATTCATGGTAAACATTTTAGAAAATCTACGTAAAATGCATAAAAATGATAGTTTATGCTTTTAGGAGTTGAGTTTAACGACTTAGAGAGTAATTTGGAATTTATAGTGAATTTTATATGATTTTTATAAATGGCCCCAAGGATGATGAGTAGCAAAGGAAAAGCTCATTTTTACTCAAATAAATTTGTTAGTTTAGGAGCTCAGGACCTATACAATGATGAACTACAGTCAAGAAAAATTGATCCTTGAGTTGTGTTTCAAGAGTCTAGGTGGAGCTGTTGAGGATGTGATTGTTCACTGATAGTGAGAATGATTTTATTATTTCTCTGTTGTGGCCATTATCTCTGTTGTTCAAGAGTTCTATGAAAATCTCTCGGAGGTTGAGGAAGGAGTCATGGTTAGAGTAAAGACATTACCTTTCTCTTCGGAGGTAATAAATAAAGTTTATCAATTGCCCCCTAAAACGTTATGGTTTTATTCAAACTATAGTTCTAATGAGTAGGAGATAGACGAGATTATTTCATCGTTGGCTGGTAGAAGGGGATTATGGAAAATTACTAATGAAAGAATATTCAACTTCCCCACTCGATGTTTGATGCCATAGCAAAGGTGTGGCACTACTTTATTTCTGCTCATCTGTTGCCTACAAATCACTTCATTAAAGTGACCTGAGATAAAGAAACCTTGAAAAATTGTATTCAGCAGTTCAAGTACATCGACATTATTGCTTTGATTTAAGATGTTATCATCAGTTTTGTCGTCATTACTACTGCTGCAAGTTTAGGATTTGAAACTTTGATCTTTTTATTATGCAAGCATGCTAGAATTAGATTTGATATCTGGGAGGAGATACTATAGCTAATCAAGCCCATTACTAGTGTCAATGTGAAGTCTTATTCACCTCATTCAATCTTTAGCTGGAGAGGTGGATTTTCTAGCAGTTCAGGTGGCTCCACATCTCGAGCTTCTACTTGACGTGCTTCGACATCATAAATTCAAACTTCTGGATTTGATTCTTGGTGAAAAATATTGTAAAGGATACTGGACAATGTCAACTATACCATTGATAAGGTATTGAATTTAGAAAATTTTTTTGAACATATTGATGGACATAAGAGAAGACATAGAGATTATGAGGAAAAACTCCACTCAAGTTTGGAAAACCACATGAGAGGTGACCAGAGTGTAGTTGTCTGTCAATATCCAAAATATCCATCATATGAGCATGCTACTGTTTGGAATGGTGATAAGAGTGGTGTGGAGGAGGAGGAGGATGATTATATTGAGTCTATAGTTTGGTTTTTTTATGTATTGTTGTGAGCTTTTTGTGTTACTGATACGCCTAAAATATATATTGTTCATAGACACATTTTTATACCTATTTTTTGAGATGTTGCACTTTAATGGAAGGTATTTTTGTGTTTTTCTTTCAAGTACAGATAAAAGGTGAAAAAAGATTAAAGGAGTGAAAAAGGATCAAATTTGGAGCAAAAAAGTGAAAAATGTGCAAAATTGTTTTGGAGCCTAAGCGCCGGGTAAATAGAGAAGGACGTGCCTAAGCACTAGAGGCCCCACGCTTAAGCACCATTGGAAGTTATTGGACGAGTAAATTCAATTTTTGCAAATTTTGAAGAGGTTTTTGAGGCACCTACTGGCTTAATAGGTGGTTACAACCACCATGGACGAAAATTATTGTGAAAGGATGCAACTCTTGGGGAAATACATCAAATCAAGACACATTTTGAAGAGATACCAAGGCACTATTTGGAGAATTATAAAAGAAAAATGATTGGGACTTTGAAAGATGTCCTGAATGTAGTGAAAAAGTATTAAAAGTTCAAAAATTGGGGAGTTAATTTGTGAGATATTTGAGGCAGCACATATTTATTCTTTATTTTGTTTTTAGTTTTATATTGGAGAGTTGTAAAAGAGAAGAGATTCAAAGGAACTTTAAGAGTTTGGTGGAGGACTTGAGATAAGTTTTAATCTTTTGTTTTAGACTACTTTTGGTTTTAATTAAGACTTTTTGTTGGTTTGATAATGATTTCTACTTTTAAATTAAAGTGTGGTTTTATTTTCTCAATGAATTCAGAGTATTTTTTTTATCTTTCTTCTTAAAATAATAAGTAATTAAGTGTTGGATGGAATTTGTGCAGAGTATTGATCTTTAATGTTGGAAGAAGTTGTGATAATTTAAATCCATGTACTTCATTTACTTCTTGATTTGGCCAAATCACATGTTAAAATTTATTTTAAGAACTCGTAAGAATCGGGATGGTATTGTCTCTGTCAACATTTGGAAAGAATCACATGAGGTTGTATGAATGAGAATGTAGTTCATATGATTGAGTGCAAATAGGTAGAAAGAATCACATGAGGTTGTATGAATGAGAATGTAATTCATATGATTTAGTGCAAATAAATTTGGAAATAATGTTAAAATTTGTTGTGAGAACATGTAAGAACCGGGCTGGTATTGTCTAAGTCAACAATTGGTTAAAATTTATTGTGAGAACATGTAAGAACCGGACTGGTATTGTCTCAGTCAACAATTAGAAAGAATCGAATGAGTTGGATGAATTGCATGTAGTTCATATGATTGAGTGCAAATAAATAGAGAAATATTCATTGAAGGGTGTAGAGTTAAATGACTTTAAAGTGATAGGTTAAAGCCCCCAACTTGGTTTATTATTTTAGGTTCTGATACGAGATGTTAGCCCCCAGGTGGAGGGAATTAAGGGAACTCTAGAGTGAGAGCTAGTATCTTCCCTACCTCACCGATCTTCAGAACTATTCAAACTTTAAATTAGCCAATGTTCTTTATAGCATCTTTAGTAAGGGTAAATAATATTATTTCTCATATTTGGCATAGCACAATATGAATACATCCATAATATAATTCCAATGCTATTACTGATTCATGATAAGGAGAAAGATATTTTCATATTTAGTGTTTTTCTTCTACAAAAACTCAGGTTATCTTTTTAAGTTTGTACTATTTTTGTCAAAATAATAAAATTACCAAAAATATTTAAACTTTCTTTACTGCAAAAACATCTTTTGTTTAAATAATTATCTTTTTAAAAATAAAATTTTTTCTAACAAGTACATATTGCATATCTTCCCTGTGGGTTCAATATTCAGGCCTTAATAAAAAAGTCCGATATTACTTGATAACGATAAGTATACTTGCGTAGTACCCCAACATAAATTAAAAGTTAAATTCTTATTTTTCTTCAAGATCAAGTTTTTGGTTTTTTTGTTAAAAATGGAAATATAAGTGAAAAATATAATTAGAATTATTGTTATATTGTTGCATATAAGCAGTTTCGGGATCACATTTTTGGGCTGTTGTCGGGGAAGTGAAGTAAAAATTGTAAAGAATCTATTGATTTAAATCAAATTTCTATTTTTAGAAAGTATTAATTAAACTTTAAGTTATTGTATTTTATTTTTTGTGTGTTTAGTTTTATTTTATTTTACGATAGTGTATGCGTAGTTCAGGTTCTGAAGGACTAGTGCCCTATGATTCTTAATTAGAGAGAATTGTTAGAAAAATCAAAAAAATCAAAAGAATTAAAAAACTTGAAAAATCCAAAAAAATTACACGAATGGCAAACCAAAATGATCAAAATGCTAAAATTCATCAAGAGTTCAGAACTTTAAGAGATTATGCTAACCCTACTATAGATGACCTTCATTGCAGTATTCAAAAACCTACTGTAGTGGCTAATTCATTGGAGCTTAAACCTGTTATTATCCAACNTTCAAAATGTTGAAATTCATCAAGAGTTTGGACCTTTAAGAGATTATGCCAACCCTACTGTAGATGAACTTCGTTGTAGTATTCAAAACCTACTATTGTGGCTAATTCATTTGAGCTTAAATCTATTATTATCCAAATGGTATCAAATAAAAGTTTGGGGGATCACCAACTGAAGATCCAAATTTACATCTTGCCAATTTTCTAGAATTATGCTCTACATTTAGAAATGATGGTGTATTAGATGATGTCATAATACTTAGGTTATTTCCTTTCTCATTGAGGGATAAAGCTAAGATGTGGTTGAATTTGTTAGCACCTTAATCCATCAGAATTTGAGGTGATTTAGCACAAAAGTTCCTTGCTAAATATTTTCCACCATAAAAAACTGCGAAGCTTAGAAATGATATTACATATTTTAATCAATTTGAAGGGGAATCTACTTACGAACCATGGGAAAGATTTAAAGAACTCTTAGGAAAGTGTCCACACCATGTTATACCAGAATGGTTAATAAATCAAAATTTTCATAATGGATTAGTTGGATCTCTTAGATCAATTATCGACGCCACTGCTGGTGGTTTGTTGATGTCACAACCATTTAATGACGCCTATGCTTTAATTGAAGAAATGACTACCAATAATTTTCAATGGCCTTCTGACATTTTGAATCATATAAAAGTAGCCAATATTCATGAAACTGGTGCATTTACTATGTTATAAAATCAAGAGGCTACAATTTCAAGGAAGTTAGACCAATTTGGAGTGAATGTTTCTCAACCAATTTCCATGATTGAAGAGAATTCATTAAGCCAAATGGTAGATTCCTAAGCATCATTAGAAACTTTAAATGTCATAAGTAACAAATAGAATAACCCATATTCAAATTATTATAACCCAAGTTGGAAAAACCATCCCAATTTTAACTGGAACAACAATTCGAGTGATAATAATCAACAATGGGGGAAAACCAAGTAAACCCATTGGGAAAATGGAACAATCAAGGAAATAATAATTATAGATCTACTTATCCTCTAGGTTTCAACAGTAATACACAATTTAAGGAGAAGAAGTTGTTGATAGAAGAAGTGGTGTTACAAATGGAAAATCTACAAAGTCAAGGAGATACAATTAGAAATATTGAGAATCAACTTGGTCAAATAGAAAATTTGTTAAATAATAGATCCTAAGGAACACTTCCTAGTAATAGTAAATCAAATCCAAAAGACTAGAAGAAAGAGCAAGTAAAAGCTGTTCAACTTAGAAGAGAAAGAGAGTTGGAAGGTAGGGTTTAAAAGAAATTGAAGTTGAGAGAGAAGAAATTGAATAATCAAAAGAGGATGCTTCAAAAGATTTTGAAATACCTATTTCTACACTAAAAAATGATTTAGAAAAACCACCACCTCCATTTCCTTGGCAACTTTGTCAGCAAAAGTTGGATAATCAATTTTCAAAATTTATGGAAATATTTAAGAAGCTTACAATTAAAATTTCATTTGCTGAAGCCTTAGAAAAAATGCCAAGCTATCTAAAGTTTATGAAGGATATTTTCAACAGGAAAAGGTAGTTTGAAGATAATGAGACTGTTGCACTTAGTGAGGAGTGCAGTGCTATAATTTAGAAAAAGCTTCCTGAAAAGCTTAAAGATCCTGGTTGCTTTACAATTCCATGTGCAATAGGAGATAGATTTTATGGGAAAGCTAGCATATCGTTCGATAACATACCCTAAAGGAGTTATAGAAGATGTACTAGTGAAAGTGGATCAATTTATCTTTTATGTTGATTTCATTGTGCTAGATATGGAGGAACATAAAAAAGATAACTATCATTTTGGAGAGACCTTTCCTAGTCACAGGAAGAACAATGATAGATGTGCAGAAAGGGGAATTAATAATGTGCCTCAATGATCAAACTGTTACTTTCAATATTTCAAAATCATTGAAATATCCTGCAAAAGGTAAAGATGATGAATGTTATAGGATGGATGTTATAAGATATCTAAGTGAATGTCATTTCAAAACAACTTATGAAGAAAAATTTGAAGAAAACGATTTGGAACACGAGCAAGAAGAGAAATTATATTGATGTGAAGAACTTTTAAGGAAGATTCAAACTATGTTTGAGAAAATTTTGAAATTTTGGACACAATATAAGAAGATAAATTATTTTGTCCATCAATTGCAAAACCTCTAAAACTTGTGTTGAAGTTACTTCCTAAACATTTAAAATATGCATATTTCCGAGATTCCTCTAATTTTTGAGTTATAATTTCCTCAAAATTAATGATGGAAGAAGAAGAAAGGTTAATGAAAATTTTGAAAAATTTTAAGAAAGCCTTTGGATGGACAGTTGCTGATATTGCAGGAATCGGTCCTTCAATTTATATGCATAAAATTCATATGGAAGAGAAGTGCAAACGCAGGGCTGATCCTCAAAGGAGACTGAATCCTGTTATGAAAGAAGTTGTTAAGAAAGAAATTTTAAAGTGGTTAGATTTTGGAATTATCTACCCTATTTCAGATAGTGCATGGGTTAGTCCAATTCACTGTGTTCCTAAGAAACGAGGAGTAACTGTAATTGTGAATGAACTTAATGAATTAATACCTGTTAGACAAGTTATAGGGTGGCGAATATGCATTGATTATAGAAAGTTAACTTTTTCCATTAGGAAAAATCATTTTCCATTACCCTTTCTAGATCAAATGTTGGATAGACTAGTTGGGCATAAAAAACTTTTATTTTTTGGATGGATATACTGGTTATCACCAAATATAAATATCTCTTGAGGATCAAGAGAAAACAACTTTTACCAGTCCTTATTGTACTTTTGCTTTTAGAAGGATGCCCTTTGGTTTATGTAATGCCCCTGCCACATTTCGAAGATGTAAGATGGTAATTTATTGTGATTTAATTGAAAAAGGGATTGAAGTATTGATGAATGACTTTTCAGTGTTTGGAACTTCATTTGACCCATGTTTAGAATATTTATCTAAAGTTCTTAAGCTCTGTGAAGAAACAAATTTAGTCCTTAATTGGAAAAAATGCAAATTTATGGTAGGAGGAGGAATTGTATTAAGTCATCAAATATTAGAAAATGGTATGGAAGTAGATCCTACTAAAAAACAAGTGACTGCTAATTTACCTTATCCAACAAATGTAGGGAAAATTAGGAGTTTTTAGGACATGTTGGATTCTACAGTTGATATATTAAAGGCTTTTCAAAGATTGCTAGGCCTTCATGCCATTTACTGGAGAAAGATGCAATTTTCAATTTTGATAAGGAATGCCTAAAAACTTAATTTATTAAAAGAAAAATTAATCATTTCAATAATTATAGTTTCACCAAATTGAGGAAAACCTTTTGAATTGATGTGTGATGCTAGTGATTATGCTATAGGAGTTGTTTTATGACAAAGATATGATAAAATTTTCAAAGTAGTTTACTATGCTAGTAAAACTCTTAATGAAACTCAAATCAATTATACAACAACTAAAAAAGAGATACTAGCAATAGTATATACTTTTGATAAATTTAGATCATTTTTAATTGAAACTCATTGTGTAGTGCATACAGATCATTTCGCTATTAAGTACTTAATGAAAAAGACGAAAGCTAAACCTAGACTTATAAGATGGATTCTTCATTTGCAAGAATTTGATTTTGAAATAGTAGATCAAAAGCGGACTGAAAATCAAATTATTGATCATTTGTCCAGGCTTGAGTTAGAAAAACCACTCTGTTTTGAAAAAGATATTAATGAACACTTTCCATATGAAAAATTATTCACTATTAATGAGTGGCGTGTTCCGTGGTATGCCAACATTATAAACTTTATAGTTAATGATATTATACCATATGGAATGACATACCAACAAAAGAGAAAATTTATTTCTGAAGCTAAAGACATTGTGAACTATATTGTTAGTGATCTTAAACCCAATGGAATGACATACCAATAAATGAGGAAATTTATTTCTGAAGCTAAGCCTTATTTTTTGGATGACCAATTTTTATATAAACAAGGAAAGGATCTAATTATTCAAAGATGTATATAATTAGAAGAAACTTATGAAATTATCTTAAAATGTCATAATTCTAAATTTGGGGGACATTTTGGTGTTGATAAAACATCATACAAAATTTACAATCTGGATTCTATTGGCCTATAACTTTTAGAGATGTTAATGCTTATATCAAAACTTGTGATAGATGTCAATGAGTAGGCAAGATTTCTAGAAGAAATGAGATGCCTCTCAATTATATGCTAAAAGTTGAAATATTTGATGTTTGGGGATTAGATTTCTTGGGACCATTTATACCATCTTTCAGAAATTTATATATTTTGTTAGCAGTGGACTATGTATCCAAATGGATAGAAGTTGTTGCTTTACCTCGATGTGATGCTCAAAGTGTTGCAAAATTTTTGAAAATAAACATATTTCGTAGAATTTGGATGCCGAGAGTTATCATTACTGATGGGGGAAGTCATTTTAGAAATGACATAATGGAGAAGTTATTAAAGAAATATCATATAAATCATAGGATTGATACTACTTATCATCCTCAGACAAGTGGTTTGGAATCCAAAAAAAATGGATTGGTCAGTCAAACTTGATTATGCTTTGTGGGCTTATAGGATTGCATACAGAACTTCTTATAGGAATGTCCCCATATAGGCTAATATTTGGGAAAGCTTGTCACTTACTAGTTGAACTTGAGCATAAAACATATTGGGTGATTAAAGAGTTCAATTATAATTTGAAAGTTGCTGGTGAGAAAATGTTATTGCAATTAAACGAGCTTGAAGAGATAAGGAATGAATCTTATAAGGGTGCCAAGATTTATAAAGAAAAGATGAAGATGTGGCATGATCGAAGGATTCTTACTAAAAATTTTCAGCTAAGACAACAAGTTTTGCTATATAATGCAAGGTTAACATTATTTCCGGGAAAATTTAAGTCCAGGTGGATGGGCCCATTTGTCGTGATAAAAGTTTATCCTTATGGAGCAGTGAATATTAAAGGTCCCAAGTCTGAGAAAATATTTAAAATTAATGGACATAGACTAAAACCTTTTTAATAGGGTATTGGTATAAAATAAATGATGGAATGATGTTGGGTCAACTTGAATAAGCACTGGTTACGTCGGGCTGACGACATAAAACCAAGCACTTTTTGGGAGGCAACCCATTGTAATCAGTGTGTTTTTATTTTAATTGTTGTTTTGTGTGTGATTAAAAAAATTAGGGCACTATTTTTGAAACTATTATTTTTTATTAAAGATTTTAAGACTTTATTTAGTGACCATGACATGTTATAATAAGAATTTGGATGTTAAGTTAATAGTGCAGAAATGTGCACAGGCGCTTAAGCGCCAAATCTGGCGCTTAAGCATGGCAGTTTAATCACATGTGAGAATTAATTATTCTAGAAGGTTTAACCACAAATTAATTTATAAAAATGTGCTAAGGCACTTTATAAACGTGTTTAGGAGTTATTCGAAGGATTTAGGCCTATAAGTAGAAGGGTTTTGTGAAGGAATTTTGCCCCAGATCATTTCTAGCCCTAAAACTCTAAGAGAAAGTGACATTTAGAGAAAATGTCTTCATGGGGGAAGGATTTGAAGAAAAAGGAAGAAATCATGAGGAAAAGATTCATTTGGACAATAAGACCAGTCTTATTGCCCAATAAACAATAATGAGTTCAACTTCCAAAGCATCACCAGCAAGGGTGGGGGAGGAGAACCAAAGGAGACAACTGCCTTAGGGATTTCTAAACACTCCCCCCATACCAGGACCAAACCTGGAAAAACTACCATCAGTGTTAACTTTGATACAAGAGTGGGATGGGGTTTTTCAACAGACCATGGTCACTTTGGGAGACTTGGTGGGTTCAGTTGTCTGCACTTTACATATCTGAGGGAAATCATTATATATTGTCATGTTGAGTAGATAGTAGTAGTAGTTTCTGGCCACCCTGCTGGCAGATGCAGTAACATATTTAAATTTAACAATGTTTCTCTCCATCCAAATGAACCAAGAGACAATGAAGGGGATAGGTCCAGCTTTGACCTTCTTCCAGCAGCTCCAACATTCAGTCAAACTCAGCCAATGGAGGTTGAGAGTGTTTAGTAGCAATTTGTTTAAGAGTTCCCTTCAAACTAGTTTAGAGAAGGTGCAATCAAAAAACAAATGAGATATGGTCTCCTTCCAAGCTTTACAAAGATGGAATCTGGATGGTCCTCTAAGACCTTTCAGCCTCAGGATATCATTAGTGAGCAAAAGTTTTTGAAATATTCTCCATCCAAGAAAAGACATGGATGGGGTCAGAAATTTTTTCCATAAGAGTTCCCCCCAAGGGACCTCATTCAAATTATAAAGCTTTAGGTAGATGGACTTGGAAATGCTACAATTTCTGTTGTTGATAATCCATTTAATTTAGTCCTTCCTTGATCTGTTAAAGACAATCCATCTTTTACTGGAGAATTTAAGGTATCTAAGGACCAATTTTCACCTTCCCAGCAATCAGAAAATTTGAGTTTTAGATTTAGGGCATTGGATGAAGGGTCCACCATCTCTTTTGGGCACCATTGGTACAGCCAAAAGTTAATTTTTTTCCCCTGGTCCCAAATAAAAAGAACTTCAGCCATCTCTCTCACTTTTATCATGTTGGACTAGATCTTTGAATCTCCATTCCTCTTATTGATTAGGTTGGGATGAAAATTTTCACAATATTTCCCCCCATATACTTTGCTCCGATGTCGGCGTTATTTTTTGTTGGAGGAGTTGCCTGTAAGAACCTGTCGGTCACTGGAATCAAAATCTCGTCTCGCGCTTCGGAAGGATGTTTTAATTTACATATATATCTAGTTTTAAAAAAATATGAAATCAAACTGACCTCATATTTTTCATAGTTTAGATGAAAGAGCACTGTACCTCAAACCCTATATCTATCCCGAAGAACAAACACAAGACTTAAGAATGAGGCTCGATCAAATAAACTAAGGAATATATGACAACTGTTTGGTCTGAGAAACCTTTATATATGTCGACAAGTCCCCCTATTTGATATAAAGAATTAAATAAGGTTTATATTAAGCTGGGTTTGGACATGCTTCCTATAAGGGCAAGCCCCAATAGTCAATTACATCTTAAATGACAAAGGACACCTAAGAAGACTCTAGATAAAAATCAGGAAATATTATCTTAAAATAATTTCAAGGGGTATGACTCTTCAATGAGATCGGACGTAGAGGTGTCAAAGAGGATTGGCTCAAATTTGGAACATTTTATTGTAGAATCCAAAGGAGGAAGAAGTAGGTGATGTCATGGATCCAAAAGAGCACGCTAGTGACTTCCCAAGCTATCCTAATGTTTGGCTTCAATTTTGAGGAGAAATATTTAAGTGTTTCTTCCTGCATTATTGAAGAATCCAAAGGAAGAAGAACTAGGGGATGTCATGGATCCAGAGGAGAACCTCGGTAACTTCCCAAGCTATCCTAATGTTTGGCTTCAGTTTTGAGGAGAAAAATTTAAGTGTTTCATCTTGCCAATTTTATTAGTTAGGGCTTACATTCATGTGAAACGATCACACAAATAGCCTGGAATATGTGAAAATTTAGGTCATGACAAATGACAACCTCAGAATCCTAAGACGAGTTAGGGCTTATATTATATAACAAGGCTATACAAAAGCCTAAATATAAAGTGAGGATTTACATTGCATAAGCAAGAAACCTAGAAGTCCTATAGTTTTGTTGTTTATATCTAATGAAGGAAGTTTGGTTTAGTTGAGGAAGACAGGTTTTGCTGTTTAAGATGGTCGTGCTACCCACCATGCTAACTCCAAGCTCCCTGCTGCGACGAGTTTGAATTTTCTATTGTGTTAAATTATAATGTCAAATCAGGTTGCCCTATGGTTGAAGCTCTTTAAATTTTATGAGGGCATATTAAAGTTGATTAGAGCGATACTGGTTAGGATCTTATGGTTCCCTCGTTCTGGAACCACTATTTTCTATTGGATTCACTTAGTCTAAATTCACTTACTAAACTCAACTTAATGAGTTTTATACTTTCATTTAGACTGTGGGAAGCCTCGTTAGTAACTTTAGGTTACTTCCTCTGAGGGATTCTCGATCATCCGATAGAGATGTTTGTGATTAAATTTTGAATTGTTTTAAATTTTGAATGTTGTGGCGATGAATTTTATCTTGGTTGATTTTAGTTTTAGTTTTGATTTTGGTTTTGGTTTTGTGGATATCCTGATAGTTTTACTTTTCCATGCAAATTTGTATAAGCACAAAAGAATAGCATAAAAGTACAAGAAAGATAATGTTGAAAACTATAAAAGCGTACTTGGCGAGTCTTTTCGTTCCACCACCTAAAACTTAAAATGCATGTCAGGGCAATTTAATTAGAGGAAAAAAGTAAGGCTTTGGTAGTTTCCCTAACCCTATGTCATATTTTGATGGTCCTTAAGAGTTTAATTAAGGATAATTTTGTCAAGCAAAACATATTAAGTTTAGTAGATCTCCGAGGTATCCAACATATCTAGAGAAAGAAGCAGGTCCGTGCTACTCTCTCGCTTCTTGGTGGAAAATCCCGAGCTCTTTTAAACTTATTATGTTACTTGATTATTGATCCTATATATACCCTTAGTGCTCAGTGAGCATTGATGTCTCAATTATCCAAAAGAATAGAGTAATTATCACTCGTAATTCAATCTAAGAATTATGTGGGTGAAGACCCTTAAAGAGATNGTCCTTAGGAGTTTAATTAAGGATGATTTTGTCAAGCAAAATATATTAAGTTTAGTAGATCTTCAAGATATCGAACAGATCTTGAGAAAGAAGCGGGTACGTGCTACTCTCTCGCTGCTTGGTGGAAAATCCAGAGTTCATTTAAACTTATTTTGTTGCTTGATAAGTCATCCTGTAAATACTCTTAATGCACAGTGAGCACTGATGTCTCAATTATCTCTAAGAATAGGGTAAATATCACTTGTGATTCAATTTAAGAATTATGTGGGTGAAGACTCTTAAAGAGGCAAGTTAGTGTTATTGGAACACTTAGCCAAAATTTAACCTTAATTGGGTTTGTGGTCTTTGAAAGATTCTTTAATTTTCAATGATATTTACTTTTCTAATCCTCATTTAAATGAAAGTTGATTTAGGCTAAGTCACTACTAAGCCCTTAAGACCTAGGTGAGTGTCTTAATTAGTTTTGAAAATGTTAGGCTTTAGGTGGTCATGATTCATGATTTGAATTTTATTTGAAAATCATAATAGGGGCATTAAATGAATTTATTATTGACTTCAAAAGTCATACCCCTAAGCCCTAGGTTAATTTTATTTTAATAAACTTCCCAATTTTATTAATTTAAAAATGTATTAAATTATCTTTTTACTTAATAAAGTGAGGTTGGTTTCTACGAATTAAACCCTTGTGTTTCAAACATTAAATAAATTGATTAAGATCAGAGGTTACTCATTTTCCTTCTTGAGTTAAGCCTAAATGTTAATTAAGGCTAAATTTCTAAAATTACACATTTGCCCCTAAGTGTCTAACACTTCATAATTTGTCAAATTCAACTGAAATTACTTTGAAATTTTTATCCTACCTCATTCATGGGTTAATTAAGACATTAGAGGAGAAAATGTGACTCTTTAAAATTTAATTTATTTTATATAATTATTTTTATTTAAAAATAGGATTTTTCAAAGAAAATTCCTAACTTAACCAAGGTAAATACTAATTCCTTGAATTTTTTACTGGACTTAGACTTAGACTATAGGAGCCTTTGTACCAAATTTCTTGATTTTTTGACCTCTATCTAAATTTTAAGAATTATTGTAAGTTCTAAGGTATTTATTAAATATAAAATATTTAAATAGGTAAAATTAAGTTTCTATTTTTGAAAAGTCTCCCTAAGGCTAGAGAACTCATAAAAGAAGAATTTATATTTTTCTGAATTTTATTTGATTTATTGGAATTATTTTTGTGAAAACTCATTTTTAGCCTTCAAAAATTATTTTTAAACTTTGAAATTTAGTTTCATTATTTAGAAAATCAGAAAAAATTTTCTAATTGTTCTTAAGTGATTTGGAAGCAATTTAGAATATTTCCATGAGTCTTATTATTTTTGTGATTTTTATGAATTTTTAATTATTTTATATATTTAAAAATATGCTAAAAATGAAGTTTTTATTTTAAATATAATTTAATTTTTATAAAATTTCCTTGATAGTAGAGAGTTCCAAAAACAAGTTTTCATAATTTTTTTGAGTTATATTTTGATCATTAAAAATCATTTTAGTGCCAAAAAAGATATTTAACTCGGAAAATCAACTTGGACCATCAAATGTACTCAAAATGCTTTGAAATTTTTATGGGGAGTTCTCTAGATCTTAGAAAAAAGAGGAGATAAAAAATCAAGTCATTTTGATGTTCATATTTTCTAAAATTAATTATCTTAGTGATTTAGTGTTTGTGAAAATTAGGTGCATTTTAGATGACTTGACTCATGGAATATTTTCCTAAAGGTTCCCTGGTCATCATAATCCTTCCAAAATTTTCTTGGAATTTTCTAATCAACATGCTAGTTTTCTTGTTATTTAAATAAATAGAAAAAATCCCTATTTATCTATTTAAACAGCGCGACAACATGTAGATCCTAGGCAGCTCGGTACTCCGCGCGGTGAGCTCCCATTCGACGCCGCCATCCACCACAGTGCTGACTCGGCCCTAGTTTTTTTTATGAAGCGCTATTTGGCTTGATCTCCTCCATCCATCCAATACACGCGCGATCGGACGACTCCTCGTCATCGTCCCCGATAGAGTGATCCCGTGACTGTCCACACTAAAACCCTAAGATCTCAACCTAGACTCAACCAAATCACTTCTAGTTTGATCCTATCAGCTCGTCTAAGTGAGACAAATAAATCTATACGGTAATCATGCAATTAAACTAAGCTTAATCAAATGGAGAGTCAACACGGGAGAAGGAGAAGCTTTATAGGTTCAATGTGGGTTCAGGTAATCAAAGTTTGGGTTTGGGCTAGGTTAGCCATGTCAAATGACCCAATTTTTTGATCAAAATTGTGTATATTATTGTTATGAATATTTTTGGTGAAAAGTTAAAGTGATTTTGAGTTCAATTGGTAGGTCAATTTGAGGGATTTTTTAGATTTGGCCAATTTGGGCATATTGGGTTAGACATGGGTCTAGGTTGGGCTAGACTTGGGCTAAGTCCAAATTGAATGGTCCACATGATCAAGGGAGGTGTTGTGAAGATTTTTCACGAAGGGATGGAGTGGAAATTTTGGGAAGGCCCTTAATTTGGTGAAATTTTGAGACATGGTGAATTTGGGGCAAATTTGGGGCTTTTGGACTTAGGTTGAAATCAAATGAAATTGAGGTCCTAAAAAGGCCAATTAAACGTCAAATTTTATGTGTAGGAATGTTATGAAGATTTCTTAACACAAATTGTGGCCAATTGGGTGGGCTAAAGGTTTAGTTTGGTGGAACCAAGTCATGGGGAAAAAATTAGGTTTTTGATCTAAATCAAAATTGGGTTCAAAATATGGATCAATTGAGCTTGGATTTGGTCTTCATTGGTCATATGAAGAGTGAATTTGGGTTTATAATTGACTTTTGGGAAATTGAGACAATTGAATAGATATTTGAGGTGATTTGGAGAAAATATGGATATTTAAAGGGCAATTTGTGTGTTTTGATCAAGGATGGTTAAATTGGCCAAATTTAATCATGTGATAGTTGAGAGAAATAAAATTGGGAATATTTGGGAGGTTTTGAGAATTTTTTTTGTATTTTATAAAATTTTTGAAATTTTAAGCCAAAGAGGAGTATTTTGGTAATTTGGCCAATTTGGGGATTTTGAGTAATTTGGGTGTTTTCAAGGTGTTTGAAATTATTTTTGAACAAGTTTGGGTATTTTGGCCAAATTTGAGGTCCCGATGGTATCTGGGTAATTTGGAGGAATTTAGGGGCAATAGGATAAGTTGGGTATCTTGATAGAGTTGGATTGTCAACCACCATAAATAAGCTGTGGATAAATGGAAACCACATTTTGGGTCCTCTATATAGTGGTCTTAGCTAAACCCTAGCCTAGGGTTAATGGGTTTAGGGAACCACCTACAAGAGTCTCCCAAAAATATCAAGGGACGAAAGCCTATAAGTTCTAGGTTTAGGGTAATGAGTGATTGTGAGTACAAGTGATTGCAAGTAAGTGCCTTAGCTCTAGACCAACACACATGGTCAACCTTAAGGTCCAGTATTCCTAAAGGTGACTCACCTGAGTTTCCCCCATAATGACCCCACCTACTAAGTGCTAGAGGTTAGGACCAATATGTGGAATTTCAAGTTTAGTAGAGAAGAGTTTGAAAATTCTAATGGTGAGGGTTCCTTGTCTAGTTTTCTAAGAATAGTCAATAGGAAAGCCTTATAGCTAGAACTTAGACAACTAAAGAGAAAAAATTGAGCCTCAACCAAAAGTGAGGTCAACAAATGGAGGCCCAATAGGGGTGGTTTGTTGGGCAAGCACATCGCGCATATTGGCATTGAACGACGAGATCAACAAAAACCAATACAAACTCCTAAGTCAACAGACCAAGAAGTATGTGTAGAGTTGTGTGTGTTTTTTCTTATTTCCATTGGGATACTCACAGGTGCATATTTGATCAAGTCAAGAAGTAGAGACTGTCGCTGGGGATTGGAGAGTGGTTTTCGAGTTATGAAATTTTGGAGATTTCTAGAGGATGGGAATCAATACGCAAGTGCTGAACCCGAGGTGGGAATTGAAATTTAAGCATCAATTTTGAAAGGAAAGGAAGAATCGGAATTTAGGTACTGACCTCAAAAGATGATAATCAAAATTTATGTACTGATTCAAAAAAATGAGATTCGAAATTTAGGTATCAATCTTAGGGAGAGAGTTGAAATTTAGGTATCGACCTCAAAAAATGAGAATCAGAATTTAGGTACTGATTCAAAAATGAGATATAAAAGTTAGGTATCAATTTCAGGGAGAGAGTGAAATTTTGGTATCGACCTCGAAAGATGAGAATAAGAATTTAGGTACTGATTCAAAAATGAGATTTGAAATTTAGGTATCAATCTCAAGGAGAGAGTCAAAATTTAGGTATCGACCTCAAAAGATGAGAATAAGAATTTAGGTACTGACTCAAAAATGTGAGAACTGAAATTTAGGTGTCAATTCCGAGAAGAGAGTTGAAATTTAGGTATCGACCTCGAAAGATGAGAATCAAAATTTAGGTACTGATTGAAAAATGAGATTAGAAATTTAGGTATCAATCTCAGGGAGAGAGTCAAAATTTAGGTATTGACCTCAAAAGATAAGAATAAGAATTTAGGTACTGATTCAAAAATGAGATTTGAAATTTAGGTATCAATCTCAGAGAGAGTCAAAATTTAGGTATCGACCTCAAAAGATGAGAATCAGAATTTAGGTAGAGATTTGAAATTTAGGTATTATTCTCAAGAAGAGAGTCGAAATTTATGTATCGACCTCGAAAGATGAGAATCAGATTTAGGCACTGATTCGAAAATGAGATTTGAAATTTAGGTATCAATCTCAAGGTGAGAGTCAAAATTTAGATATCGACCTCAAAAGATGAGAATCAAAATTTAGGTACAAACTCAAAAAATTAAGAATTGAAATTTGGGTATCAATTCTGACAAGAGAGTCGAAATTTACATATCGACCTCGAAATATTAGAATTAGAATCTAGGTACTGACTCAAAAATGAGATTTGAAATTTAGGTATCAATCTCAGTGAGAGATTCAAAATTTAGGTATCGACCTCAAAAGATGTGAAATAGAATTTAGGTACTGACTCAAAAATGAGATTTGAAATCTAGGTATCAATCTCAGGGAGAGAGTCGAAATTTAGGTATCGACTTTGAAAGATGAGAATCAGTTATTAGGTACTGATTCAAAAATGAGATTTGAAATTTAGGTATCAATCTCAGGGAGAGAGTCAAAATTTAGATATTGACCTTGAAAGATGAGAATCAAAATTTAGGTACTGAATCGAAAGGAGAATTGAAACTTAGGTATCAATTCTGAGAAGAGAGCCGAAATTTAGGTATCGACCTCAAAAGATGAAAATTAGAATTTAGGTACTGACTTGAAAGGAGAATTAAAATTTAGGTATCAATTCCGATAAGTGTGTCGAAATTTAGGTATCAACCTCGAAAGATGAGAATCAGAATTTAAGTACTGACTCGAAAATGAGATTTGAAATTTATGTATCAATATCAAGAAGAGAGTCAAAATTTAGGTATCAACCTCAAAAGATGAAAGTCAGAATTTACGTACTGAATCGAAGATGTGATTTCAAATTTACAAAGAGCTTATGGTGTTGAATTTGCAGAAGTGTGTAATGTGGAAATGTTGATTTTGTTGAAGAAGATTTGTAGAGCTTTGTGGGGTTTTGTGCAGAATGCAAAATTCCGCGGGGATGTGAAGAGAGTTATTGCAGATAAAGATGGTTGTGTTGCGCGCACAAAGAGTAAAAAACTCTGAAAATGAGAGAATCCACTCAACAAATTTTTATCACATTTAATTTTTTCAAAATATGTCTTTAAAGTTTTAACTTTAATTGGTTAATTTTTTTAAAAGAAATTTGTTTTGTTGTTTATTCATTGGTCTTTATTTTTATTTAAATTTTATTTATTATTAAAGATTTATTGTTTCGTTCTTTGTTCATTGAAATTCTGAACCAACGTGTGGTTTGTGGCTTTCATCCATCGCACAAAAAGGCAACTGAAAAAAAGGCACATTCCTGAGAAAAATTTTCATTAATTTGCTTCAATAAAAAATTGTCACAGATCAAACATAGGCTAACGCCTCCAAAGGTAAAATATAAAGTCCCTGTCAAAATACATTCAGAACATCTCATGCTATTAATACATTGTAGGTTGAATATATCATATACATATCATGTTGCTAAAAAAAAGTGATCCCTCGGAGCATCTGTATTAGGTATGATGAGGTCCTGATCAAGCAGACCTTCTAAGTCATTCTCCAGGAAAAGAGTTCCCTTTGCATGTACTTAGAGGTACAACCCTGTACTTAGAGGTACAACCCTCTCATAGCTCGTACGACAATAGCTCTTCCAGTTCCGGGTCTAGCTGGAATCCATATGGCATTTTCTTGCCATCTATCCTGTGGAAGTCACAGACACCATATTGTGTCGTACCCCTGGAATGCAATGTTTGGCAACGTCTGCACTGTTGCCTTTAAGAACAAGTACTGAACTTATTGGTAGGGGAATCTCCACAGAACATCTGAACTCACCAGGGCTGACAACATCGATTTCTTTCCCAAATAAAATATTGCTCTTGCTCATGAATGAGACCATGCAGAAGGGCTCACAAAATCATGATGATCAATATGTGGAGGAATGCAATTACCCTCTTCATAGTATTGATAATACAACTATTGGGAATGCAGGTAGCAGGCAGAATATTCTATTTGACCATTCTTTTGATCATCCATTTTATCTTTGGCGGTAGCGGATCTACTTGATCGTGTATGAGGATCCCAGGCGGATTCCCTTGTCTGTCATTTATGAAGCTGTAACAACCGTCGCACTGGATTGTGATTCTTCCTTTTCCTCTCATCCATTTCTTTGGCTTAGAATATGTTCTTTCCATGAGAAGGCCCGCTCGGCCTTTATCTCTTAAATCAAAGATACAGTCCATAATGCTTCTTTCATCACTTTCGGAGAAAACCTTGGTATACAGCTTCAGGCCTTCCAGTATGTTGATGAACTTTTCCTGAACTTCTTCATAAAACTCAAATTCTCTTTTATTTACTTTACTTATCTTGTAGTACTCTATCATACCAGGGTTTGGTAGCTATCATGGGCATTCCTTCCTTCGAGCATTGGCAGGAACCCAAATTGGCACTTATTGATCTGGAACATGAGACTCGGCCTCTAGCGGGATGTACGACCTTGGGCTCCATGGTATATACTGATCTGTCCCCAATGGGACATATGACTCATCCATCATAAAATCTGAAGTTTGAGACCCATTGGTGCTCGAAGTATACTCTTCCAATGTATTGAAATGTTGTAAATGTAGAACATTGCAATCTGGGTATTCTAAGAACACGTCTGTGGCTGATGTCACGACCGGTGTTTCACCGTTTCAAGTCTGACAACCCTTGGATAAGGCATCTAAAATTGAAAGTGTATTCAAATTTGTCACAAACCCCAGTTCTTCATCCGTGGTGGGTAAACTAGCAGAAGTTTCTTTCAGGTATGGATCATAAATGTGCCCCTCAGGAATAGCGGTAAGCAAGTAGTTCATCTCTCTTTGACTTCTGCATTCTTGTCGTAGAAAAGCTCTTTGCTTCTTGTGGCTGGCGTTCCTGTGTTGCATCCTGTGAAGCAAAGTACTTGGCAGTTGTTTGTTATTAACGGCTACTAGGCCCCTGACTGGTCTAGCTATCGTGGAGGGTGGACGGTTGGGCCCTTCCATCGGATCTTACTTTGTTATCACGTTCTTGACTTTATGTGATACACTATCTTTAGCGGTCACTCTCAGTAGTGAAGGTAATCCCTCTTTCTCTTTGTAGCTGACTGCGTCCATAAGAGGACCTTAGTAGTCCATGTGAACCTGGTTAAAATCCATGTTAAAGTCTATGGTACCGCCCTAGGGCGCCATCTCCTCATTTAGTGTGAGGCTCCAGCCATCCTGGAAAGCAAAGATCAGCTTCTGTCCCAACATTTTTCTGCAAACGACAGGAAAAATGTCAGTGGGCTGAAACTTACCATGAACAAGAACAAACAAAGTATTTATAAAGTAAATTTCAGTTTGTTTTGGTGAAATGAATTGTTTATTTTTTGTAGGAGTTTTGTTTAATTTAGTGGAACATTATACTCAATAGTGGAAAGAAGAACATTTGAAGATTAAAATTTCTTTCTCAAAATTTTCATTATATTGAGGTTAATTACAAAATTTGGACTCGGTCATAGACATTTGGCCACATAGATAACCCTAAAACAATCAAAGTTTCCAAAGTTTCAAAGCAACTGAGGCAAGCGACGTCAGGTTGCGTAATAAGTTTTCAGATATAGTCTATTTATTGGTACCATGGGTCTTTCACCCTTGATGTCCACTGACTGGTAGGCTCCTGCTATATAGTCCTTTTTAATTACAAATGGTCGCTCCCAAGTTGGCTCAAATTTTCCACCTATTTTGTGGCGTGCAAGAATAGGCCTTTTAAGCACAAGTATGTGGTCACCAACTTTGAATGTCCTTGTGCGGACCAATTTGTCATGGGCTTGTACCATCTTTGTGTGGTAAAGCTCCACATGTTGTTGTGCTTCTAGTCATTTTCCCTCGAGACTCTCTAGTTCTTCAAGTCTGAGTTTTGCGCTTTCTTCTATTGTGAGTTAGTTGGTAACGGCGACTCTGAGAGATGGTGTCTGGATTTCAAGCGGTAGCACGGCCTCGAACCTATACACGAGCATATAAGGATTTCGTCCAATATTTTCTTCAAAATTTGTACCAGTGTTTTCTTGAAAGCTTCAACCAGACCATTTGCTCTGAGATAGTAAATCATAGAGTATCCTTAATCTATCACATGTCTTTCGACGAAATTTTTGATCTTTGTACTTTTGAAAGCTATCCCATTGTCAAAAATTATTCTTCGCGGTACTCTAAAACGTTAGACGATTTGGCTTTTGAGAAATTGAAGGACGTGTTGTGTCATAACCTCACGTAACGGTACTGCTTCTGCCCATTTGTAGAAGTAATCTGTAGCGACAAGTATAAACCTATGTCCTCTAGAAGATGGAGGGTCTATCGGATTTATTATGTCCATGCCCCAACACTCGAATGACCACAATAAAACAGTTAGTTATAGCACATTTGGAGGCTGGTGTATGACCACCCCATGCACTTGGTATTGGTGACATCTTCTGGCTGTATCCATACAATCAGACATCATTGCTGGCCAATAATACCCGAGTTTTTTTATCTTCATTTCCAGTTTTGGCCTTGACTGGTGAGCACCACATAATTTGACATGTACCTCTTTGACAATATTCCGTACTTCGGCTCTGCTCAAACACCATAGCCACATCTGGTCGAATGATTTTCTGTAGAGAACATTTCCCATCATGATGTAAGACATAGCCCTTCTTGTGATGTGGTGTGTCTCAGACTTGTCTTATGACATCTTTCCAGTATGCAAATATTCTATTAATGGCTTGCACCAATCTTCATTGATGTTTACAACTGCATTTATTGTTTCTTATTTTTCAAGCTTGTGTAGAGTTTTGAAGTCGATCCGAGACAAGACTCATCTTCCTTGCACTGTGACTTAAATGGAATCCTCCGGGGGACACACCATTTCCTTAGTGAGTTTTGCTAAGGCTTCGGCATGGGCATTATCTCTCCTAGAAATCTGGTAGAAAGTTACATCAAGAATCTGCTCCAGGAGCTTCATCGTCTACTGATTGTAATTGCTAATCTTGGTTTCAAAATTCTGTATTGTATGTCGACTTGCTGGATGACGAGTTGGGACTTGCCATAAATGACAATGTTTGTTATATCCATTGAAATTGCCATTTCCAACCCGGTGATTAAAGCTTCATATTTTGCTTCAATGTTGGTGCACAGCTCTGTCAAGTGGTATGAGAACCTCATCACACCCTTATCTGGTGTGATAAAGATCAAACTAATTCCTACTTTGCCTGGTATAGCTGTGCCTGATCCTTGGTCTTTTCTAGCTAATGAAGCACCATCAAAGTACATCTCCCAGTGTTGCGCACTAGATAATTCCATTTGTAATATTTGCTCGTCTGGTAACTCATCGTTGAGAGAGGACCCAGCTGGTAGTGGGTGTGTAGCGAGAAAGTCTACTAGTACCTATTCTTTGATAGCACGGAGGGGAACAAAAGCTATGTCAAATTGCAATAAGATCATTGACCATCTTGCTAGACATCCAGAGAGTGTTGGTCGGGTCATCAATATTGCAATGGATTAACTTTCGAGATAAGGGTAATCTTATGAGAAAGCATGTAATGTCCAAGCTTTTGGGTGGTGAAAATTAACGCCAGACTGCTTCTCAATAAGTGGATACCTTGTCTATGTCTCTATTAGGCGAAAACTCAAGTAGTAGAGTGCATTTTCTTTACCCTCGTCATTGACTTGGGCTAAGAGGACTCCAAGAGAGTCATCTAAAGTCGCGGTATAGAGTATCAACGGTTTCTCTGGGATAGGGGCTGCCAAGAGAGGAGGTGTCATTAAATATTGTTTAACGTCCTCAAAGTCCCACTAGCATTTCTCTTCCCAAATAAATTTGGCGTCCTTTTTAATTAATATATGAAAGCCTGACACCTAACTAAGAGATTAGAAATAAAGCGTCTCAGACATGCCAACGTCCCTTGGAAGGAACGTAGTTGTTTTAATGTTTTAGGAGGAGGCATTTCCAAGATAGCTTTAATTTTATCCAAGTCAATCTCTATTCCCCGATGACGGACAATGAATCCCAGAAATTTCCTAGAGGTAACACCAAAGGCGCACTTTAAGGGATTCATTTTAAGGTCATATCGTCATAATCGTTCAAACAACATCCTCAAATTGTACAAATGATCTTTTTTTTATTTACTTTTGATGACTAAGTCATCCACGTAGCATTCTACTTGGTTGTGAATGAGGTCATCAAAAATCTTCGTCATTGCATGCTGATATGTTGCTCCAGCGTTCTTTAGACCGAACGACATCACTGCGTAGCAGAAAATTCCAATCAGTGTTCTGAAGGCTGTAAGTGTTGCATCCTCGATAGCCATCTTGATTTGGTTAAATCCCAAATCAAGATATCATGAAGGAGAAAATTTCATGAAGGTTGTAAGGCTATAAGTTCTCCATGAAGGAGAAAATTTCATGTGTTGAAGCGATATCCACCATCATCTCTAGTATAGGTAGTGGAAACTCATCTTTTGGACATGCCTTGTTCAAATCTTTAAGGTCGAAACAAGCACAAATATGTCTATTTTTCTTCTTAATAGGTACAATATTAGCCAACCATGGGTACTGCTCCACTTTAAAAAAGTTGGCGTATATCAATTTTTTCACCTCGGCGATGACTTGTTCTTTTTCGAGGCGCATTCTCCTAAGAGCTTGTTTTACTGGGGTTATATTCTTGTCCACCCCAAGTTTTTGAACTGCAACCTCTGCTGACAGTCCTGACATTTCATCGTAGCTCCATGCGAAGTAATCTTTGAATTATGTTAATAGTTTGATCAATTTTGGATATTCTTCATCATTAAGTAGAGAACCTATAAATGTAGGTCGTGGTCGTTCTTCATTCTCGAGGTTAATCTCGTTCAATTCATCAACAGTAGATTTAATTTCCTCCTCAAATTTTGGCAGAGCATCCTCTATTAACTGATCGGTAGAGTCATCTTCTACATCGAGGCAATCCTCTTTTGACTCGCTAGTAACAACCATGCAAAATTTAAAATCATCATCTGGTTCGACTGTACCAAATCTAAGACCCTCTTTTGAGTTGGGAGTTTGACTTTTTGCATTCCATAGTCTTTCAAAAATTTGAAAATTATCTTTTAGCATTTGTTTTGGTAAGTGTCCATGTTGAATTAACTTTTGAACACAAGGCGAGAAGTAAATAAAAGGCAATTCGATCAATTCATTAGAATCATCATCCAAATTTACATGTTTTTCAAGTTCAGTAGAGGTAGAAGCAAGGTAAAATTTGATCAACTTTACCCAACACTATGGACTTCCTTGACCTCTAAACTCTCAACCTTTTGAGGGAGAATCGGAGTGAGGATCATAACATTCACATAGTGGTTTATCCGATCATACATTGTTTCATATTCATTCTTTTCTATATCTTCTAGGGATATCTCGTACTGAGGTCTCTTCCGTCTTATCATCATTATTTCGTCTTCAAAACTATCTTCATCACCAATGTTGATAGTTGGCTTAGTCCGTTCAACAATTAAATTGATCCTTCCTCGTCCACATCCCTGACCTCAACCTTGGGTGCCTGAACTAAAAGTCCTTACACCATCTCATTGTAAGGGAGTGATCAAAGATCGCTGAAGCAGAGTTGAATGGCCTACTCTTTGTGATTCTTCTGAATCTTCATCTTTGTTTGTGATAACTTCACGAGAGAAGACAAACTTCTTTGGAGGCACGTAGTAGGTAGCATCTTCATGGATACCAACTTCATGCACTGAAAATGGTTGTCAGTCTCCCTTGACGCAATTTTCTTGACCATACTTGTGGTATTTGATGCACTGGTGCAGAGATGATGGAATCATATTGTGCTCATGAATCCACAGTCGACCCAATAGAGCTTTTGTCACGAGTTCTCTAACCTTCATATGTAATGTAATTGATCTGAGGGCTCTTTCTCCCTTTTGGTTGAATCCTCCTAACATCATCTTATTGATTATAAGATCTTGAGCTTCAATATCCAAATAGGCTAATGTACATAGGCTCATCAAGTTAAGAGATGCTCTAGTATCCACTAAAACTCTGGATAACACAAATCTGCCGATGTTGACGGAGATGTAGAGTGGACGGTTGCGATCGGTGGTACCAAGCAGCAAGTCTTCATCTATGAAAATTACCCCTGACTGTTCTTTTAATGAGCAAACTTCAACTCTGGATGTGTTGGCCAACTGAGCTAAGCAAATTTCTAGGTCAAACAAAGCTGTAACAAGAGACTTATCATCTCCTCTGACAGGATCAGAGCGTTGCAGATGCTTAATCGGGCAAGCAACTTCCTAAGATGAGCTAGCATGTTGTAGTCTACTTTTTATGATCCTCCAATTTTATCTTGATCATTTGGTTCTTCCACTGGTGGAGATGGGGGTATCTCTTCTAGAGTCATTATCTATTTTCCTTTGTCTGTTGGAGCTATTCTTGGTGGTAACACTTTTCCGCTCCTTAAGTTAACTTCTGTGATTTCTTCTTCTTGAGATATCATTGTTGAATCTTCCGGTGTCTTTTCTTCTTTGTCAGAAAGATCTAAGTTGATGGCAACCGGTGTACCATGATGCTCGAGAATTGGCTCCTCGTTATCGATGTTGTCGTAAGTGGTATTATTGATGTCTTCTTTGGACTTGACAACGAGTTCATCGAACTCGAGTACAATTTAAGGATCATTTTGGGGATCGAGATCAAAGCTAGATTGGTCATAATCAATTCAGTTATCACCAAAAACACTTAAAACGTAGCCAAAATCAGAATCAATATATTCATAAGATCCTAAAGGGACCAAAAGATAATCATACAAAGTCAAGGGTTTGAAGATTTTCTTCCCCAAATCCGAGACAACCAATCTAGTAGAGGCAGCCCTTATCCTACCCCCCGTGATATCAATATTTGTAATTATGCTTTTCTTCTTCTTCTTTGTCCTTGACAATGATGGATCTCCCGATGAAACCTTCATCTCGGGCTTGGTATGTTGCGGACTCTGAATGGAGACTTGTTTTGATACAGACTGGATCTTGTTAAGTATTTTTTTGGATGATCTACTCCAGACCTCATTCCATCCTTCTTCAGTATTCGTTGAAGCTTGTTTTGATGAATCCTGAATTTGATTAAGGACCCTCTTGAGTTCATCCCAAGTTGTACTCCATCCATCTATTCCAACATACGGATCAGATGGGGAAATTGGCTCAGCCGAAATCATGTTTATGGAACCTTTTTCAGGTTCTTTTAAATATTATTTTGAGATTGTTATGTTCTCTTCCTTCAGGTTTCTCTCGAGTCAGTCTTTAAAGATGAAACATTTTTTTATAGTTTGCCCAAGCAATCGGTGACATGTGAAATAATTTGGTCCATTCTTCTTATCCACCTCTTTGGGATTCTTTGGATCTGGTAGTTTAAATTCTGGCTTCTTCATCAAACTCCTGAATATTTTAGGTAAAGCTTCATCCTTGAAAGAATAGATAATTTTTTGTCGCTCCGACATGGATATTCTTTTATCCCCTGTTCGAGGTGATCCCTCTTGAGGTCACTGCTGGTTGGATTGACTATTTTGTTTCTGAGAGCACTATAATGAAGATTGGTGATGCTCTTCTGCATATATCTTTATCGGCTGCTTTCCTTTATCGATGGTCACTACTACTCCTGATTTCTTTTCGAACACTATGGTCACCTTAGCATTTTCATGTGGTTCCATGTGCTTTATTTCTTCTTGAAGACTGCTAGCTTTGTTGAGTAGCTTTCCAAAGGACTTGATGGTGAGTCCCTTAAGCATGAAAGCTACTGGCCCATGAATGCTCTTGAGTAGAATTCCAATTGCATGATGTTCCTGTAGCTGAGGACCATATTTCATGCTAAGGTTTCTCCACCTGAAAATATAGTCTGCCAAGTTTTTGCTTGGCTTTTGCTTTTCCATCATGAGCCATCCAATAGACAAATGGTGTTGTGCCCCGGCAAATCTTTTTACAAATAACTATTCTAATTCAGAAATTTTTTAAACTGACCTGTCGGGCAAGTCAGCATACCAGTCGAAAGCAATTCCTGACAAGAAGCTGACGAATTGCTGGCAGAGTAGAGCTTCATTATTTCTCGTGTTGCCACAGCTTGCTCGAAAATGTGTTATATGTTGTCTGAGATTTCCAGTCCCATCGAATATCTTGAAGTTTGGGGCCACAAAACCCTTGGGGAAAGGCATGGCATCGAACTCCTATAGGTAAGGTCTACCCTTCAAAATTGATGCACCGCCCTAGGATTGGGCTAAGGCATCCTACACTTGTTCAACCATTTGCTTGAACTCCTTTTCTGGCATAACACTTGATGGAAAATCTTTCTTTGGTTGCTCATGTTTGTTTGCTGAAGTAGCATCTCTTCTTTCATCTATAATGTGTATGATTTCTGGCTAATTAATCTCTAGAGAAGCCAATTGCGGTGCTTGTGATTGCCCCTGAATGGTGGCCATTGCGGTCATAGCTACACTCATCTCTTCTATTATTTTCTCCAGTAGACTAACTTGCTCATCTCTTAGGAAGATAACCCTACGCAGCTCATCTACGGCGTTCTCTTCGGTATGAGGTTGAGCCTCGCACGCAGATGTGTTGGCTCTAGTTTTGATCACATGGACATCCATGAAATCCTCCTCCAAGTAATCATTGTAATAAAAGTTTTCATTGTCACTATCGACAGATACTTCGTGTTCTTGAGCTAACTCAGAAATCACAATCTTGAGTTTCTTAACTTTCTCCTCAATTATTGATTCCTTGATCGCTTTAAGCTATGGAGGACGCTGATCGACATCCTCCATTTGTTCCTCCATCTCGCTGGCTATTATCGCGATGATATCAGATATTACAGGCACTGGCTTCACTTCATGTCCTGCGGGCTCATTGAACTGTATTGGTGCAGTGACCTTGGGTACCCATTCCTTTTCCTTTTTTGACGGTGATGTCTCAAGACGGAGTGTCTTAGTATAAACATCGGTATGTCAAGGGAAATTATGCTCTCTGTGGTGTAGACCGACTACAGTGCCAGGTAATCATCTTGTCTTTGTTATTGGGGTTGTAGGAATGTCTCCATGATGAGCGACGGGTAAGATTTTTGGACTCGATCGTGATTTAACCGGTCGACGACCCACGGTCTTGGTGGTAATATAATCAGTAGTGATCACTGCAGTATCAACTCTGTTCCCTAAACAAAACCAAATGGGGACGCGAGTAGCTGGCACTCCAGTTTTCTTGTGGGACTGTCTGACAGATTTGACGCCCTTCAAAATTTCCTTCTTCATGCAAGGAGAAATTGCATCCCCCACTTGTTTAAGTAACTCGCTAACCGAACATCCTTCTTTGGTAGCAAGCCTTCTAAAAAATGCACTAACTCGAGTTATTGGAGTGAACTTCTTTCTCTCCTCACCTTGTTCATGAAGTGATGGTAATGCGGTAAAGATCCTTTAGATACTTTCATATCCTTTGGTATCTATTAGAGGATGGAATCTACTTCTTCGCAGGAGTGGATAAATTTCCGATAAAACTTCTTAAACTTGATGAAGTTCCTCCTCAACGGGTGTCTCCTTAGGAGTCTGAGCTTTAATGGTCATCTAAACTTTTCTGTTACGGTTCCTCCTTTGAGTTTGGCTCAAGGTACAGTCTTTAAACTTGATCCGATTTCAAACACAGGTGGTGGGACAGTTAATCCCTCAGTCAGATTCTCAATAATCATCAATTCTTTTCCCTTAGCAGCAGTGAGGCCAGTAGGTTTGGAGGGTGTCGCGATGACAATAGATTTAGACTTCTTGCAGGTAAGGAAGTCTTGAAGGTAGTTCAGGTTAAATTATGCAGACGGCTCCTGTATTTCTGGAACGGCGATCTTCATTACCATGAATAGGGCTATCCCGAGGATGACCTTGAGATCTTCAAATCCAGTTCAAAATTTGATGGTAGGAGCAAGGTTACTGGCTTCGTGGCTTGTTAACAGATTGCAAGATAAGGTCAGCGTTGGGTAGGCCATTGAAGCATGCTTGAAAACAGAATGTTTTAGGGTTAGCTATATGGCCAAAAATCTCGTAATTTTTAGTACAAGCACTAAAAGTAGAGCTTGATCTGTAGATCAGGCGGGTTTTTTAATTTAGGGGTATCTTAAATTCTTATTTAAAATTTAATTAATGTAAGAAAATCTCATAGTGTGCACAGCACAACACAATTTGGTTTAATTTGCGGAATAGCAAATCAAATTTGGAAGGGAGATGTGAAGTATTTTAGGACCCAATGCGGGATCTATGTAGTGGCAGAAAATGCTCGGGTGGAACTAGTCCACCGACACACCTGTTAGGGGGTCCGACTCTAAATGAAAGTTTAAAGAGTCCTTAATGGCCTTCTGAACTCCTATGTTCAAAGATGGTTGAACAGCTAGTCCTGAAGTCCAAGGAGTTGGTTGTACCTTCCCAAGACTAAAATGCAGAAGAAGAGTAATTTGGTCCAAGAGGGACGTGGACACATTATCGATGTGTTAAAATAATATTTTTGAATTGTATGGGGAGAAAACTTGTCCCCAGCGAAGTCATGAGGAGCTGTTGGCCCTATTTTTGGTTGTAGGAGTTGCCCGTAAGAAGTTGTCGGTCATCAGAATCAAAATCCTGTCATCCGCTTCGGAAGGACATTTTAATTTACATATATATTTAGTTTTTGAAAAATATGAAATCAAACTGACCTCAAATTTTTTATAGTTCAAATCAAAGAGCAATGTACCTCGAATCATGTATCTATCCCGAAGGACAAACACAAGACTTGAGGATGAGGCTTGATCATTTAAACTAAGGAATATATGATATATGTTTGGTCTGTGAAACCTTTATATTTGTCAACAAGTTCCTTTATTTACTAAAAAGGAATAAATAGTGTTTATATTAAGCTGCGTTCGGAGATGCTTCCTATAAAGGCAATCCCCTATAGTTAATTACATCTTAAATGACCAAAGTTACCTAAGAAGACTCTTGATAAAATCAAGAAATATTATTTTCAAGGAATTTCAAATGGTAGGACTCTTCAATGAGATCGGATGTAGAGGTGTGAAAGGGGATTGGTTCAAATTTGGAACATATTATTGTAGAATCCAATGGAGGAAGAACTAGGGGATGTCATGGATCTAGAGGAGAACCCCGATGTGACTTGCCAAGCTATCCTAATGTTTAGCTTTAGTTTTGAGGAGAAAATTTGAGTGTTTCATCCTGCCAATTTTGTTAGTTAGGGCTTACATTCTTGTGAAACGATCACACAAATAGCTTGGAAGATGTGAGGATTTAGGTCGTGACAAACGACAACCTCAGAATCCTAAGACGAGTTAGGACTTATATTGTATAACAGGGCTATACAAAGGCTTAAAGATAAGGTGAGGATTTACGTTTCATAAGCAAGCAACCTTGAAGTCCTATGGCTTTGTTGTTTATATCTATGGAAGGAAATTTGGTTTAGGTGAGGAAGACAGGTTTCACTGTTGAAGATGGTCGTGCTGCCCACCATGCTAACTCCAAGCTCCCTACTTTGACAAGTTTGAATTTTCTAGTATGTCAAGTTATAATGTCAAATCAGGTGGCCTTGTGGTTGAAGTTCTTTAAATTTTATGAGGTTATATTAAAGTTGATTAGAGCAACACCGGTTTGTGATTAAATTTTGAGTTGTTTTATATTTTGAATGTTGTGGCAGTGAATTTTATCTTGGTTGATTTTAGTTTTAGTTTTGGTTTTGGTTTTGGTTTTAGTTTTTTGGCTATCCCAATAGTTTTAGTTTTCCATGCAAATTTGTATAAGCACAAAAGTACAGCATAAAAGTACAAGAAAGACAATGCTGAAAACTATAAAAGGGTACCTGACGAGTCTTTTCGTTCCACCACCTAAAACTTAAAATGCATGTCAGGGCAATTTATATAGAGGCAAAAAGTAAGGTTTTGGTAGTTTTCCTAACCCTATGTCATATCTTGATGGGTCCTTAGGAGTTTAATTAAGGATGATTTTGTCAAGCAAAACATATTAAGTTTAGTAGATCTTCAAGATATCCAACAGTTCTAGAGAAAGAAGCAAGTACATGCTACTCTCTCGCTGCTTGGTGGAAATTCCCAAGTTCTTCTAATCTTATTTTTTTGCATAATAAGTCATCCTGTAAATACCCTTAATGCTCAGTGAGCCCTGATGTCTCAATTATCTGTAAGAACAGGGTAATTATCACTTGTGATTCAGTTTAAGAATTATGTGGGTGAAGTCTCTTAAACAGGAAAGTTAGTGTTATTGGAACACTTAGCTAAATTTTAACCCTAATTAGGCTTGTGGTGTTTGAAAGATGTTTTAATTTTCAATGATATTTACTTTTCTAATTCTCATTTAAATGAAACTTGATTTAGCCTAAGTCACTACTAAGCCTTTAGGACCTAGGTGAGCGTCTAATTAGTTTTGAAAAGGTTAGGCTTTGGGTGGTTATGATTCATGATTTGAATTTTAATAGGGTATTAAATTGATTAATTATTGACTTCAAAAGTCATACTCCTATGTCCTAGGTTCATTTTATTTTAATAAACTTCCAAATTTTACTAATTTAGAAATTTATTAACTTATCTTTTTAATTAAGAAAGTGAGGTTGGTTTCTACCAATTAACCCCTTGTGTTTTAAACATCAAAGAAATTGATTAAGATCAGAGGTTACCCATTTTCCTTCTTGAATTAAGCCTATATGTTAATTAAGGCTAAATTTCCAAAATTACACATTTGCCCCTAAGGCTCTAACACTTCATAATTTGTCAAATTCAATTCAAATGACTTTGAAATTTTTATCTTACCTCATTCATGAGTCAATTAAGACATTAGAGGAGAAAATGTGATTTTTCAAAATTTAATTTATCTTATATAATTATTTTTATGCTAAAATATGATTTTTCAAAGAAAATTAACTTGACCAAGGTAAATACTAATTCCTTGAAATTTTTACTGGAGGTAGGATTAGACTAGAGAAGCCTTTGGACCAAATTTCATGATTTTTTGAATTTTATCTGAATTTAAAGAATTAGTGTAAGTTCTGGCGTATTTATTAAATATAAAATATTTTAAATGAGGAAAACTAATTTTCATATTTTTGAAAAGTCTCCCTAAGGTCAGAGAACTTAGAGGAGATAATTTTATATTTTTTTTGAATTTTATTTGATTTATTGGAATTATTTTAGTGAAAACTCATTTTTAGCCTTTAAAAGTTATTTTTAAACTTTGAAATTTAGTTTTTTTATTTAAAAAATCAAGAAAAATATTCTAATTGTTCCTCATTGATTCGAAAGCAATTTAGAACATTTTCATGAGTCTTATTATTTTTCTGATTTTTATCAATTTTTAATTATTTTATATATTTAAAAATAGGCTAATAATGAAGCTTTTATTTTAAATATCATTTTATTTTTATAAAATTTTCTTGATCACAGAGAACTCCAAAAATAATTTTTCATAATTTTTTTTAGTTATATTTTGATCATTAAAAATCATTTTAGTGCCAAAAATGATATTTAACTTGAAAAATCAACCTGGACCATCAAATGTACTCAAAATGCTTTGAAATTTTAATGGGGAGTTCTCTGGATCTTAGAAAATAGTGGAGATTAAAATTCAAGTCATTTTGATGTTTATTTTTTCCAAAATTGATTATCTTGGCGATTTAGTGTTTGTGAAAATTAAGTGAATTTTAAATGACTTGACTCATGGAAAATTTTCCTAAAAGTTCTCTGGTCATCATAAATGTTCCAAAATTTTCTTGGAATTTTCTAATTAAGATTCTAATTTCCATGATTAATTTAAACAAATAATGTGCATAAATTTACTGTCTAGAGAATTCCTATGATATTGGAAAAATCAGATGATGTTTCCCTTGATAGAGGATATAACATGTTAAAATTTCATACCATAGTGAAGTGCCAATATACATGGAGAATCAAAATACTCAAATCAGTATTTAATTAATTAAAAATAAAATATTCATCAGATAGACTTCAAATTATTTCCACATTGTTTTCCTTTGTTCATTGAGCAAGAGGATATTTTCATTTTATTTTTGTGACTTTGCTACACCAAGAAATGAATTTTTGAAGTTAGGGGTATTTAAAAAAAATAAGAAAAATCCCTATTTATCTATTTAAACAGCGTGGCGCCATGTAAATCCTAGGTAGCTCCGAACTCCACGCGGCGCGCTCTTATTCGACGACATCATTCACCTCAGTGCTAACTCGGCTCGTGATTTATGTGGCAAAGCACTATCAAGCTTGATCTCCTCCATCCATCTAATACACGCGTGATCAGACAGCTCCACATTTTCGTCCCCCATAGAGTGATCCCATGACCATCCTCACTAAAACTGTAAGATCTCAGCCTGTACTCAACAAAATCACTTTGAGTTTGATCCTATCAGATCATCTAAGTGAGATGAGCATATCCATACGATGATCATGCAATTAAATTAAGCGTAATCAAATGGAGAGTCAAAATAGGCTCGGGAGAAGGAGAAGTTTTATAGGTTCAATGTGGGTTCAGGTGATCAAAGTTTGGGGTTGGGCTAGGATAGCCATGTCAAATGACTCAATTGATTGATAAACGTTGTGTAGATTATTGTTATGAATTTTTTGGTGAAGGTTTTAAGTGATTTTGAGTTCAATTGGTAGGTCAATTTGAGGGATTTTTGAGATTTGGCCAATTTGGGCATGTTGGGCTACACATGAGTCTAGGTTGGGCTAGCCTTGGGCTAAGTCCAAATTGAATGGTCTACATGATCAACAGATGTGTTTTGAAAATTTTTCTTGAAGGGATGGAGTGGAAATTTTGGGGTTAATGCCCTCAATTTGGTGAAATTTTGAGACATGGTCAATTTGGGCCAAATTTGGGGCTTTTGGACTTAGGTTGAATCAAATGAAATTGAGGTCCTGCCAAGGCCAATTGAAGGTCAAATGTGATGTGAAGGAATTTTGTGGGCTATGAGTACAATTTGGTGGAACCAAGTCATCGGGCCAAAATTACGTTTTTGATCTAAATCATGTATCAATTGGGGTTGGATTTGGTCTTCATTGGTCATATGAAGAGTGAATTTGAGTTTAGAATTGAAATTGGGGAAATTGAGACCACTTGGATTGACATTTGAGGTGATTTAGAGAAAATATGGTCCTCTAAAGGGCAATTTGGGTGTTTTGATCAAGGATGGTTAAATTGGCCAAATTGGATCATGTGATAGTTGAGGAAAATGAAATTGGGAATATTTGGGAGATTTTGAGAAATTTTAAAGGGAATTTAGGGGAAATAAGGTAGTTTGGGTATCTTGATAGATTTGGATTGTCAACCACCATAAATAAGCCATGGATCAATGGAAACCTCATTTTGTGCCCTCTACGTAGTGGTCATAGCTAAACCCTAGCCTAGGGCTAATGGGTTTAGGGAACCACCTACGGAAGTTTCCCAAAAGTATCATGGGACCAAAGCCTAGAAGTTTTGGGTTTAGGGTAATTAGTGATTGTGAGTACAAGTGATTGCAAGTAAGTGCCTTAGCCTTAGACCAACACCCAGGGTCTAAGGTCCAGTATTCTTAAGGGTGACTCATCTTGAGTTTCCCCCATAGTGACCCCACCTACTAAGTGCTATAGGTTAGGATCAATATGTGAAATTTTAAGTTGAGTAAAGAAGTGTTTGATATTTCTAATGGTGAGGGTTCCTTGTCTAGTTTTCTAAGAATAGTCAATAACAATGTCTTATGGCTAGACCTTAGACTAGTGAAGAGGAAAAACTGAACCTCAACAAAAAGTGAGGTCAACACCAGATTGAGTCCTGTTGCCTGAACTTAAACCACATTTTGCAGAAGTTGATCTGTTGCAGTTGATTCAGCCCTTTGAACCTCAGGCCACCAACAGTAAAAGGCTTAGCAACCTTCTACCAACTGGCCCAATGATTTTATTGTCTGCCCCCAGCCCACAAGAATCTATTGAAAAGTCTCTCTATCTGAAGTTGAGAACTCTTTTTCATAGTTGTATTCTGTAATAAGTATGAGGGGAATCTGGTAAGAATAATTTTAAAAAGTGTGATTCCAGCCCCATTGGATAGGAATGAAAAGGTCCAATTTGACAGCTGAGCAAAAATTTTTCCAATGACTTCATCAAATTAGGTTAGCTTTACTCTTCCTTTGATAAGAGTAGCTCCAAGATATTTGAGGGGGCCAGTGACTTCAGAGAATTTTGTATATGTTAGAATACAATTTCTATTGGTGGAGGAAGATTTCTTGCTGAAAATAACATTGCACTTATCATTGTTCAATATAAGGACAGAGTTCTGTTGAAAAAGTTTAAGACACCTAGCCACTCTCTTAATAGCATTTTGATTAGCCCTTGACAAGATCATAATATATCAACATAAACCAAATGAGCGATAACAATATTGAATTTATGATGAAACCTGACATAAGAGTTGGTGAGGAGACAGATGTCTAACATTCTTGAGAGATAGTCCAAGGCTAATACGAAGATGGTAGGGGAGAGAGGATCCTTTTGAGGTAGCCCCCTGGTGGCAGTGAAATGACCACAAGTTTGCCTATTAAGTAGAATGGAGTGATTGTTGAAATTGAGGAATCTAATAATCAGCTGACATAAATCCATAAGGAAAACTCTGGCCTTCAGCACCTCTATAATGAAATCTCAACTAATACTATCATAAGCCTTCTGAATATCCTGCTTGTAGATCATATTTTTGCCCTATAGTTTTTATCAAGATTAAGCAGTAGTTCTTTGGCAAGTAAGACATTTTCAGCAATTGTTCTCCCCTTGACAAATGTTGTTTGGTTAGGCCTGATCAATCTCCCAAGACGAGGTCAGAGTATTGCCACCAAAAACTTGCTAATAATCTTGAAGAAAACAAGTATGAGGCTTATTGGTCTGAAATGGTTCCATTTTTTCCTTTCATCGTATTTTGGGATGAGAACTAGGCAAGAAGCTTAGAAGTAGATTGGAATGTGATTTCTTTAGAAGAAGCTTTGGATGCCTTTTATGAGGTCATGTTTGATGACACTCCAAGTTTTCTTGTAGAAGTCTGCTATAAACCCATCTGGCTCAGCAGTCTTTGTGTTGTCAATAAAGTTAATTGCCAGCTAGATTTCCTCCTCTTCAGGGGTGTAGGTCATATTCAGAGTGCTGGTGTAAGTTTTTTAAGCAGTAAAGACATTTCTATCAATGGGGGGTCTATCAACATCTGGCTGAGTTAAAATTTTATGGAAGAACTGAACAACATTCTCAACAATCTCTTCATTCTTAGACACCCAGTTCCCATTAGCATCTTGGATACCATGGATGGTGTTGCATTTCCTTTTGTATTTGATATAAGCATGAAAGAACTTATTTATTTTGTCCTCATCCTTAAATTTGTTGATGACAGATTTTTGGCTAAGGAGAGATTCCTGCCAATCAATAGCATTGAGTAACTTTTCTTGGGCAATGATCAGATAACTCTCTTCAGCAACATTGTTAATGACATCAATTTCAATAGATTTTACTTGCTTTTCAGCAATGTCCACATTCAAAAACATGTTACCAAAAGTGTTCCAACCCCAGTGTCTGAGAGCTTTGCTGATTTTGAGATGAAGTAGCCAGAGTTTGATAATGGGGTCTTCATGATAAATTCCTCTCCACTGCTGAGCAACAAACTCAATAAAAGAAGGATGATTAAACCAAAAGTTTTGGTATTTGAAAGGTGGACGGTTGGATGGGGCAGGGGAGCATCAATAGAAATTAGGAGAGGCCTATGATCTGAACCAGCTAAACTCAGATGGGTGACAGAAGTATGGAGGAATTTTGAAAGCCAGCAGTTGTTGACTAAGAACCTGTCCAATCTCTCACAAATCTTTCCCCTCCTCCAGGTGAAGGAAGGTCCACTGAACCCCAGAAAAAATAATTGGGCTTTCTGGATGTTGTCACTGAAATTACTGATTTTAGAAAGGCTTAGAGTTATGGCCCTAGCCTTCTCAGCAGAATTAGCAATACAGTTGAAGTCTCCACCTACCATCAAACTGTCAGTCAAATTTGTTCTGAGAGAATGGAGTATAGACCACAGTTCAAACCTGAAAGCATTGCTATATCCAGTATAGATAATACTAACTAATCCTGAAGCCCCATTTAGACTAAAGGAAATGTGAACAAGTTGAGGATGATCTAACAAAACAATCCAGTTTAGATCCTTTCTAAAAAACAGCTAAATTTTATTGCTGACATTAGTGAAGTGAGAGAAGCCATGAAACTTGACAGAGAGTTTTTTAGGGTTCTTGTGAACAAGAGGTTCTAATATGGCTAAGCACAAAAGTTGATGTTTTTTATTAAGATGTCTTAGTCTCTTGAGAGAGAGTGGGTGAGCAATCCCCCTAATATTCCAACACAGGAAATTAACCATGGGAGTTTGGTTAGGATCTAGATCTTCTCCTATCACTTCTGGCTCTAGCAGGAGAGTCTAGTCTTAGAGTAGTACTAATAGCATTAGAGGTGCTTTCTTGAAGCCTTTAAAGCTCTATATTTCTCTTCTTTTTCTATTTTGCCTTTTAGATTTGCCAATGTTGTTCCAATGCTAATGTCATTTCTAATAAAGCATCAAAGGGGGGACTCCTAACATCCTCCACTGGCATGTTCTCAGTTCTAAGTTCCTCCACTTGTTGTTGATGTGATTTGAGTTTGGGGCTAGTGTTACCACCAAGTTCAATATATGGTTACTTTTCCTCTAAGGGGGTAATGATAGATTTGCTTTGGGTAGTTTGAGAAGTAGGTACCATAGGAGTAATGAGGTCCTGATTCAATAAACTAGCTTGATCTTTTTCAGTATGGGTTGTGCCGGGTGATTTTCCAGTAATATTAAAAGGAAAATCCTTGTTGGTTGCTGCATTGTTGGTAGTGCTTAGAGGTTCTTCTGCAGTAGATGCAGTAGCATCCTTGCTGGGTTCTTTAGATTTGTTTTTAGAAGAAGGATGTAAACTAAAACATCTGTCTTTATTGTGCCCAAACATTCTGCAATGTGGGCAGTAATAAGGCTTTTGTTCCATGACAATTCTCTGCAAATGCCCCTCCTCCAAAGTCCCAAGCCGAATTTCATTCACTTCAGGCAATGTGATGTCTCTCACCACCAAGATTCTGGCAACAGAAGGACTTGACAGGTTGTATGTAAGAAAATCCATTTTAAGGAGCCTACCCAAAGCCATCCCAAAATTAAACAACACTTTATGATTGAAAAATTGAAGAGGCAGACCTGGTAGATTAAACCATATAGGTACAATGAGTGATTCTTTGTTGGGATCAAAGTTGGGAGACCACTTGATGATCCTCATTGTAGTTCCTTCTAATATGACAGCTTGGTTAGCAAAAAGCCTAGCAAAGTCCTCTCCCAAAGCAAGTTTGATGAGGAGATGTCTGCCATCTAAAAGCCCAATCTGCCATGCACCAGTGAAAGGGAAGTTCTAAAAAAATTTTCTAACTAGTTCCATCCTGGGGTGACCAAGTTGGAATTTGCCAATCAGGATGAATTTAGAATCAACCTTCAAGCAATCTAACTCATCTATTTGGTAAAAAATTGTTGGCTTCCCCTCTTTTACACCAAGGGGATTAATAAGAGTACAGTTCTCCTTCCCTAAAGCAACTTCATGCAAAGCTTGGGGGAAAACCAAAACCTCATGGTTATATATATATATATATATATAATTCTAAAATGTTTTTTCTTATGAAAAATTTAAGTTTAGGGTGGGGGGATGAAAAATTTTCTAAAAACTTGAAATTTATTTTGTCTCAAATGTGTTGCAAATAAATTTCATTTTGATTTGAAGAAAAATGATTAAGTAAATGAAGTTATATTAGGGAAGTAAAATTTTGAATTTATAAATGAGTAAGAGAATTTAGTTGAAACTTATTGTAACGAAGAAAAACTTACAATTGAAAATTTTTAGTTGTGTAACTATCTTTAGTAGGAGAAATTGTATTTTTGAAAAATGTAGAAGGATTAGACTTTTATTTTCAATAGTTAAATTTCTTTTATTGAAAGTAATTTCAAAGTATTTATTATGTTTGTAAGTAAGGGAAATATATCAACTTTTTGCTTCAGGAAAGGAAGAGTGGAATTCAAAATCATTAAAGGCCTATCTAGATAGAGTAATCCTTATGTGAAAAAAAAAGAAAAAGAAAAAGAAAATAAAAAGAAAATAAAAAAGAAAAGAAAAGAAAGTTGAAAACGGGAGGAGAAACTTGAGGATTAGTGCTCGCATTTGATTTTTTCAAAGTATAAGAATTGAGAAACCCTTAGCTTAAGGATATAATATAGTAAGTAAAATTATGCTTAATGAAAATTTTTAAGTGGAAAAGATAGAATGCTTAAACTCTATATATGTAGAATTTACAATATTTTTGAACTAGAAAGAAACTCATATTTTCACTTCTTTACATTAAAAATTTCTAAACTCTAATTTTTTCTCTTTCATTAAAGTTTTTTTCTAAATTGAACTATTGTGTTTCTACATCAAAATATTAGAATATCCTAAAGAAACTCATATACATAATCTACTTATTTGGTTTTAAAAGATTGGAGAGTCCTTGAGGACAAGTAACATCTTAAGTTTGGGAGATTTTGAAACACCTAAAATATTATCTTTATGAACATATTTTTATTTCTGTTTTTTAGATATTACACGTTAATGAAAGGTATTTGTGTGTTTTTCTTCCAGGTACAATCAAATGGATGAATAATGGTGAAAGGATTGCAAAAGTATCAAATTTGTAGCAAAAATGAAGAAGGTGCAAAAATTAATTAAGGTGCCTAAGCGCCATGGGCTGGCGCTTACGTGTCGGTTAAATGAAGAGAGTCACGCCTAAGTGCCAGGTACGCCGTGTTTAAGCACCCAAAGTAGTTCTTTGATGATTTATTGAATTTGGATGAATTTTTGAAGAGATGTTTGAAGCAACCCTTGACAAAAACGTGGGAAATAGTTAATGGACTGGAAAATTCATTCAAATAGCTTTTGAAAGGATTCAACTTCTAGAAGATTCATTGAATGAGGACAAATTTTAAAGAGACACCAAGGCACCTCTTAGATTTTTTTAAAAGAAAACATGGATCATCCATGATAGAAATCAATCAATCATCCATAAATCCAATCCAATGCCAACCACCACATATGCCGCCGCCCACTTTTCTTTTTTTTTTATGTTTGAATTTTTATTGTAAGCAAGGGAAAAAAATTCAAAGGAACTTCAAGATTTTGGTGGAGAGGAATTTGAGATAAGTTTTTATCTTTGTGACAACATTTGGTTTTAATTTAGACTTCTTGTTTGTGTGCATGATTTTTTATTTTCAAACTAAAGTGTGGTTGTGTTTTCTCCATGAATTTTGAGTATTTTTCCTTATCTTTGTCCTTAAACTAAAAAGTAATTATGTATTGGAAGGGTGTTGGGTGAAGTATTAGTTTTGAATGTTGGAAGAAGTAGTGATGATTTAAACCTTGTACTTCATTTACATCTTGATTTTGCTAATCAAGATGTTAATACCTATTGTGAGAACATGTAAAATCTGAGATGGTATTGTCTCAGTCAACAAATGGTAAGAATCACAATTTATTTCATGGAGTTCAGTGAAAATAAATAAGGAAATAAACTTTGAAGTGTTTAGAATTAAAGCACTTAAGAGTGACAGGCTAAAGAGTTTTAGGTTTTAAAAAGAGATGTTAGCCACTAGGTGGAGGGAGAAGAGGGAACTCTAGAGTGAAAGCTAGTATCTTCTTTACCTAACCCATCTTCAAGACTTTTTAACCTATAGATTAGTCAATGTTCTTTATAGCATCTCTGGTAAGTGTAAAGAAAATTATTACTTGTATTTGGCACAACACAATTAAAATACTTTACAACAGAATTCCTATACTTATTACTAATTCATGATAAGTAAAAAAGATATTTTATTTATATTGCCTTCATCATGCAAAAATTTAGTTAAGTGTCGGCGCTATTTTGGTTGAATGAGTTGCCCATAAGAAGTTGTCGGTCACCAGAATTGAAATCCCGTCGCCCGCTTCGGAAGGTCGTTTTAATTTACATATATATTTAGTTTTATAGAAATATGAGCAAACTGACCCCATATTTTTCATAGTTTAAATGAAAGAGCATTGTACCTCAAATCCTGTATCTATCCTGAAGGATAAACACAACACTTGAGGATGAGGCTCGATCAAATAAACTAAGGAATATATGACATCTGTTTGGTCTGCAAAACCTTTGTATTTGCTAACAAGTTCCTCTATTTAATATAAAAAATGAAATAGGGTTTATATTAAGCTGGGTTCAGACATGCTTCCTATAAGGGCAAGCCCCTATAGTTAATTACATCTTAAATGACCAAAGTCACCTAAGAAGACTCTTGATAAAAATT
>JXCR01148647.1:233950-254781 GCA_002079205.1 Phalaenopsis hybrid cultivar | reverse complement strand
TTTATTAGGATTTACATTTGTGTCAAGCAATCAGCATAAATAACCTTGAAGATGTGAGGATTTAAGTCATGACAAACGACTACCTCAGAATTNTACACAAAAAATATATGTTTTTTTAGACCCATATTTTATACTCATTTTTGGTATTTTGCACTTTAAAGGAAGGTATTTTTTATATTTTATTGCAGGTTGTTAATTTTTAGGAATTAGAGTAAAACGGAAGAAAAAAAATGAAATTTGGAGTCAAAATAGAGATTGTGAAAAATTGTTCAGCGCCGACGACCCCAAACTAGGTTCCGTCGATGCCGTTTGACAGAGAAGACAAATTTAATTAGATGGTCACTGACACCGAGGGCACCAGAATGGGCGCCGGCGGCGCCAATGTTGGCGTAGACCCTGTTTCTAGAAGATTCAATGAATTTGAAAGCTTTTTGAAGTGTTTTTTGATGCACCTATTGGAGAACCGACCCTAGGCTCTATTTAGAGTCGAAATTGATCAGAAAGGACCCCACCTTTGCATCTCTTCAACTCCTCCTTGCCACTTTACATCATTCTAGGTCATTCCACACCATTATTCATTTATTTTCTTTATAGTTTTGTGTTTTTGTGGTGAGTTTAAGTGTGAGTTACTCTCTAAGAAGTGTTGGAGAGGGAGAGAAGTGAGAGATTTCTTCTTCCTACATTTTTTAAGAGAGGCTACAAAGGATTTACTTTGAGAAAGAGTTTCAAATAAGTGTTGTTTGTTTATTATTGTTGTATAAACCTTCTTTTATATATGAAATTTATGTTTTATTGTATCTTTCTCATGAAGTCTGATTAGTTTCTTTTATCTTTCTCCCTACTCTGAGGAATGGTGAAATGAAGAAATAATTTGGATGTGTCAATGTTAAAATTTAAAATAAATTGTGATGGTTTTTCAACTCCGCTCTTAATTTATTTTTTGATCTGGCCAATTGAATTGTTAAAATATATTGTGAAAAATATGATCCGGGAAATGGAGTATGAGTTGTACAAAAGAGTGAGAATCACATTTAAGTCCATGAAGAAGTATTTTGTTCATGGAATTAAGTGCAAATAAATAGGAAAATATACATTGTTGGGTGTAGAATTGGAGATTTCTTGGGTGACCGACTAAAAATCCTCAATTTTATCGAGAGTTAGCCTTCAGGGGAATGGAAGTGGGAGCCAGTATCCTCCTAGCCTAGCCACGGATTTAAGGACTAAACTTAAGATTAGCCAATGATTTTTATAACACTGAATCAGGGTAGAGAATTAAAATTGCTCCTATTTGGCACAATACGAATCTAGACCATTTATCTCATCTTATTTCACCAAAAATTCATTATAGTGGGAAAGATGCTTTTTCATATAAGAAAACTTCATCACATAAACATAGTTTAGTAGTTACTATTTTAAACTCTACATTTAAATTCAGTTTTGAAAGTACTTAAAACACTCAAAATTTGTGACAGTAATTTTGTTGTATTTCTGTGAATTTTCTAGTTAATTTATCATCTCAAATTTAATCATTCCTTATGGGATTGATATTTGAGACTTAAATAAAAAGTCTTATATTACTTGATAACGATATGTATACTTGCGTAGAATCTCAACATTAAGTGCTTAATGTTATTATTCATAAAATACCACATCACATTTTTGGCACCGCTTTAAAGTGGAGTCAAGTTTATAAATTTTAAATAACTATATTTAACTGGGATCAAGGTGTCCTACAGTTTGGTCTATTTTGTATGGATGAATTAGCAGTCTGGCTCAATCAAAGCCATCCATTTCCGATACACTGAAATGGACGACATCGATTTATCATCTCCACAAGACGATTAACCGAGAACTATTCATGCTTAAGGCATAATATCTCGTTGAATCTTGCACAAAATTTCTTAATTTTTGCTCCTAGAGCTTCATCATGCTTAGGAGAACACATTTATTTGGTGAGTTTAGGTTGATTTAAACATTTTCTTCATAAAGGTCCAAACCTGAGGCTATTTTTAAGGCTTAAGGAACTTACCTAGTCCCAAGAGGTGTAGCCTCAGTTATATTTGACAAAATATTTCTCTTGACCTTATGAAGCTTATCCTTGGTTGAATTTGAGCTGAAATTGGGCCTAGGTACGTTCTTGTTGAAATGGCGGCTCGGTTTCAACTCGAAAAAGGTTTGAGGCCTTGGTGGCTCAATTTTGATTGGGTTCTTCTTTGAGGAGTGTAGGAAGAATTTAAAAAAAATTTCGGTTGAGGTTTTGGAAAGATTTATGTCTGAATCAAAAATATCCTGGGTTTTTACGGTGTAAATTTAGGGTTCCTAATGGATTTCAAAGGCTGAAACTATAAGGGATTGATTGCTTAGGAGATAGAGAGTGGTTTCTCTGTTGAGTGTAACAGAGTTTAGGGACTCTATGTTCTGTTGTATTTATCTTGTGAACTCTCAGGTATGGCTTTAAATAGACAGTAGAGGCCATGAATGAGCCTTGAATCAATTGGAGAAGATGGGTGGTGGCTCAGAGAAGCTTAGAGGAGTCCAGGGGATAAAATTTCGGCTGAGGATAGTGAATCCCTCCATTTCCCATGGTGTGCTCATCATGAGTCCAAGCATGGTGAACAAGTTGGCTATGGTAGGGCTTCCTTCTTATTAGAGAGACTGTGAGGTAGGGAAACATATCAAAAGTGAGCTGGCTTGACCCTCTTAACCTGATCCAAGGGGATATGAAGTGGAATCCAAGTAAGGTGCATGTAATCCTCTCCTCATGATGACTTGAACTTAGTCAAATATAACGGTTCCATGGGTTTTGAAATGAGTTACCCATGTCATGATGTGTCTTATGACTCAAAAATGATGTTTCATCGGTTAGATTTGGGTTTGGATGCCATGTATGAGATTGGGTTTCCATGGGTGGTTTTTGGACCAAGGTTCTCCATGCAAAAGTTTGGCTAATTAATTAATTAATTAATTTCATTCCCTAAGGTTGACCATTTTGGCTTATTTGGGTATGAAATTGATCATGTGGTGTTGAGTTAGCCATATGATCAATGTATGGGCCATGTGGGGTTGGTTGACCAAATGGTCAATATGTTGACCATGGAGTCCAAGATTGATCAAATGGTCAATTTAGCCAATAATGGCTCAAAATAGGTTCTACCATCATTGATTTGGTTTGTCTAAGGTGTCACTCAATTTTGAGGTAAAAAAAGAAAACATTAGGGTTTGATCCAAATTTTAGGGTTTAGGAATCCTTGATGAGTTTAATGAGTCAATGTTAGTTATATTGCCTTCATCTTGTAAGTATTTAAGTTAAGTTAATTACTTGTTTACTTTATTTTCTATTATAAAAAATTACAAAAAGAATCAAACTTTTATTCCTATTATAGCATATTAAGTTTGAGTAAGAATATATATTGCTAAGTATTTTGTTATCTAAAATTAATCCTTCCTGGGGGTTCGACATTCAGGACTTAATCAGAAAGTTCTATATTATTTGGTAACGATACGTATACTTGCGTAGTATCCCATATTAAAATATTATAAATATAATCACATACATCAAATTTTACATCTTCATATATAGAAAGTCGGGATCACAACTGAAACAGGGTCACTCTCTTAACAAGCAAGACAACCATCAAGGGAATAGGCAAGCACACAAACATGTAAAAGACCCACATTGTGATTTTTTGATCGAGGTACAAAACTAGCACAACAGGCACCCAAAAGGGCCAACACACTTCATGCAAAATGAATGCAAGCATGCCACAAGCAACGTGTAGAAAGTGCACCAAGGTGATGAGGGTGAGTGTGCCATAAAAGCAGTGACTTAGAAAGATGGGCGTGCTATGGAGGCAGGGTCATGACAAATGGGTGTGTCATAGAGGCAAGGACCAAAAGATGGGCGTGCCTTGGTGGTAGCGGCCCAATCAGTGTCATATAGGCATTGACTTGGAGATGGGTGTGCAATGGAGGCATCAGCCAAAATAAATGGGTGTGCCATAAAGGCAGTGACTCTAAAGGATTGGCGTTTCATGTAGGTAGGGGCCTGAAAGATGGGTGTGTCATGGGGGCAGTGACCTAAAAGGATGGATGTGTCATGGAGGCAGAGGCCCAAAAGATGGGTGTGCCGTGGAGGCTGTAACTTGGAAGCAGTGGCGATCCTCACTAGGGAGCATCACACAAGTGTAAATGGAAATGCAAACACATGTGCAACATACAAGCATGAAAACACAAACATGCACATACAAAATATGCACAATGCAAGTGATCTGTCAACTAGGCTGTGGTGGTCCGTCGGGCCAAAGGGACAAGTCGACCGGGATATGGTGGTTGGTTCAGCCAAAGTGGACCGGTGGACCGGGCTGGGGTGGCCAATTGAACCAGAGTGACTGGTCGACCAGGCCTGGGTGGTTGGTCAAACCAATCAACATGCAGCGGTCGATCAAACTTAATTGATGGGCGATCGGCACGGGACGATAGATCAAACACCAAAAGAGGATTGGGGATCGATCCAGGCCGACCAAATGAACTAAAGTGCTCAAATGATCTTATATATGACATGCAATATGACTTAGAAACCAAAGATTCCATGAATGGTCATGCATATGAAATGCAACCAGACATGGGTCAATGGCATGTCAAACTTGTCCTAACGGCCTCACATAGGAAACCTCAGGTTGACACATTTAGATTTGCGGTAGGGCCAACTCCAGCTTTGGCATGATAATGTGGAGAGCTTCCCCCTCTGATTTCTCATAGGGAAAACTCTCCACCATTCGTAGGGCAGGCTAGCTACAAAGCTTTTACTTTTTCTTGAGTTCAAACTCAACAAACCATTCCAAGGGAGGTTGGGAGCATCAAAACTGTGGGAAGTTGACATTCCAACCCAGTAAGATTAAAACCTAAGACTTACAAAATGGGGGATCACTTGGCTTTGAGTATGAGTAACCAATGCATGTGATTCCTAACTTAGGGCTTCCTCTAGGAGAATCAACAATCCATCACATAGGTGGCTCAGTTGGCCGACACATGTCCTCTGTCACCCTCACCCCACATAGGCGATTGAATCCACTCGACTAGATCAAATTAAACCTAGGGCCGACCAAGGGATAAGAAAATCTCACCACAGTGATGGTTACAAATGCATTCTTTTTATACTGAAGGAGAGCCAACATTTTTTGGAAAATTTTAGCGGTGCTCCGGTGAACTTTCAAAAAACCTCCGACGAACTTCCCCTTGGAAGAATGAAGCTCCCCTTTGGCGTAGGAGAGTGGCCGCCTCGATCCCAAGCTCTGATGGTGCTCCTCCCAAGAAAAGGCATATATTTCCTTTAGCTTAAGAGCATTTCCAATTTGCTCAAGCTCCTCCTCAAGTATATTCTCTCACCATATGTGGAAGAAGAGAGGAGGAAGAAGATGATAAAGAGGGGGAAGAAAATAAAGATGAAGGAGGGGAAGAGACTTGCTCTCTCTTTAATGATCTCCTCAAATGCACATCCAAAAGCTTCTTCAAGCCTTCCAAATCTTTCCTCTAAAGGCTTTCCTTTGAACCCTCACCGGAGAAGAAGAAGGAGGAGAAGGGAGTAGCTACCACCCTCTTTTAGCAAAAAGGAGACTAGCTGAAATGAAGGGGAAAATGTAGGTTAAAACCCTCTCCTCATATAAAATGACAAAAGTGCTCCCCAAAAGGGGTATTAGATCCTTCTAGATGAGGGCAAAAGGTCTTTTGCCATCTCCCCTAAAGTTCCTAGGCGAAATAACATCAAACAAGGCTCTAAAACAGTGTCAGAGTGGACCTTTTCATGACCTAGCCCTCAATTGGCGTCAAGGCTCTAGAAATTTGTGAAAGTGGAACTTAGGTGCTCTATTCTCTTGATTCTAGCTCCTAAGTGCTGGTTTTGGGCGCTTAGATGCCAGTCTCTCAATAAAAATGGCCAGAATGGCCTGTTTTGGGCCCCTAGGAACCCATAAAAAAGTCTAAGTGCCAAAATGGAGTCTTAGACCGCTAAGGGCTCATGCTAAATGGTTCATAAAGGTATTTTGAGTGAGTGGGCCCTCTCGAGGATGCTAGCCTGTAACTCTAACTTTTGCCAGGAACGCCTGACGAAGCGTCTTTTCAATCCGGAAGTTATGGGAGACCCCATGTGAGTGAAACGTGGTCCTATAAATTTAAAATGAAGCATTTAGGTTATACATTTATGAATGAAATTGATGATAATGGTTGTACTAAGCCGGGACATGGGTAGTGTGTCCCGAACCCTAATTTCCCATAGCGTGCATGAGTGGACTCCATGCCTTCCTAAGGCCATGAAAAGGTCCGGATGAGAGTGTGGTGACTTCTAATGATCACATTAGGTTCTAACCATGCCTCACATCCTAGATAGGATTCCAATAAGAAATTCCACAGGCTGGGCTAAACTGCCATCAAATCTAGCTTCTTACCCCGAACAAGCTCCAGGCGGTCCCGGGTGTGCGTCTAAACTATCAAACATTACGAACATACCGTAAACTATCCTAATTCATGAAAGTGGACACCCTACTCATGAAATCAAAAATTGATGTACAAAGGACCGCCAACAAGTGTGTTGCGCAATTAAGGCTCAGTGCACTTGTTAGAAGTTGCTCAATTTTTGATCAAGCTCAAGTTAGTAATAAGGCTACACAACCTAAGCAACCAAAAAGAGTCAAGTACCCTAGGAAGGAGAAACTACAAGATCCATATCCGTTCCTAAGAATATGGGGGAGCAATGCACATGAGACTTACATCCACCCCGACAACGAGTTCAGAGGTCGTAGATGCATGACCCAAAAAAGTGGTTCAGAGGCCTTAGAGGCATGACCACAACTGGTAGATTCAGGGGCCATAGTAGCTTGAATTATGAATTGGTTTAGGGATAGTAAAAGCATGACCTAGAAAATTGGTTCAAAGGTCATAGAGGCATGACCATCTCTAGTAGGTTTAGGAGCCATAGAGGCATTCCTTATGTTTGTGTTTAGGGGTTGTAGAGGCATAGCCAACATTGTGGTTCAATAATTATAGAGGCATAACCAAAAAAATAGGTCTAGAGGCCGTAGGGGCATAGCCTAGGAATGAGTTCAGAGGTCATAGAGGTGTGACTCAGCCCTGTGATTCAGGGGCCCCAAGGGCATGACCATTCAACACCGAGGTATTAGAACCTCGAACACCTTTGCATCATCAATAAGGACTGTCAAACTATACGTTGCTCATGCATAGAAGGTAGGTTGGCTATGAAGCCACCCATCACTTTAATGAGAAATGCCATGGGGACTTATATCACTCACTAAGTGGTAACAATTTAACTAGATCAAGTAGGGTCGTAAAGTTTACATCTGAGGACTAATCCACATTGATTAGTTAGGAAAGAGAGCTAAGGGATCAAATCCTTCCTACAAATTGATCGAGGTTTGTACCTCAACACCCATGCTTCATCAGTGAGGTCTACCGTGTGTATTTTATGTCACTCATGAGAGGAAGGAAGGTTGGCTAGAAAGCTACCTGTCACTTTAATGAGGAATGACATGAGGCCTTGCATCACTCACTAAGCAGTAACATGTTGAGTACATCGAAAAGAGAATGCTAGTGAACTTCAGTTCTTCTTTAAGGACTAGTCCGTATTGATCAGTTAGAAAGGAGAGCCATAAGACTTTGATCCCTCTTATGAACTGATAGAGGTGCGTACCTCAACACTCATGCTTCATCAATGAAGACTATCATGCAGAATTTGTACAGCTCATGAGAGGAAGGAAGGTTGGCTAGAAAGTTTCCTGTCACTTTAATGAGGAATTCCATGGGGCCTCACATTGTTCACTAAGAAGTAACAAGTTAACTAGGTCAAGAGGTCAAATTTGATTTTCATCAAAATTTTGGTTCGAGCTCAATTGATTGATCAAGATTGTGTAGATGGTTATCACAAGAGGTTTAAAAAAGATTTAGAATGATTTTGAATTAATTTTAAGGGTCAATTTGGTGGATTCCATGGTGGATTTGAACTTCACTACACCTCTGAGTACTAGTCTGCATTGATCAATTAAGATGGAGAGTCAAGACACTCAGATGCCTCCTATGAACAGTTCGAGGTGCATAACTCAAAATCTAAACTACATCTTGATGAATACTAAGATTTTTAGATCATCACCTGAGAGGTGGTGAAGGCTGGCTAGAAGGCCAAGCAACAAAGCTATGACGTCAAGCGATAAAATGTTCTCATGGAGGGACCAACTAGAACATTGTGTGGTCCAAGAAGCACCAAAGTCAGATGGTTGAGAGGCCAAAACTGGATACTTCATCCATGAGGAATGCACTTGAGACTTCTATCCATTTTGGACAGAGTGTTCAGGGTCTATAGAAGTAGGACTCTGAAGCAACCAAGGTGTTAGAACCTCGAATGCCTACACTACATTTGTGAGGACTTCTGTCAGACCTTACGTCACACTTTGAAAGGTAGGTGAGTTGGCTAAGGAGCCCAATAATAACGCTGAAAGGACAAACAATGAGATGATCTCCTAAAAGGACTGACTAGAACATCATCTAATCTGAGAGGTACTAGAGAAGATGGCTATAAAGAAGAAGATTTCAAAAGATAGGATGTATTCATAACAGAGCAGACTTTAAGGTCTTAGGGCTAGAGATACATCGAAGTATGTGGCCATGAAGCATAAGGATCATCATGAGATGAAACACCCTCATACAAGAAGCGACTAAAATTTGATAAGGTTTGAGAAGCGTTAAAGGCTAGCCGAGCACATCAACCTAGCAATCTAAGATGGGTTGATAAGACCAACCGAAGTGTTCCTCATCATACACAACATCAAGGTATCATCAGATACAAAAATATCACGACCATACATGGATTAGCTGACCATTTGAAGCACTCCTAACCAATGCATCATGTCCCTTAACAAGGTGATGAGAATCAACCAAGTCAAACATGGTGTCAAACGAGTTTGGATGAACAAAGAGATCCAACCTCATAGTAACTTTCAAACTTTTAGTGAGGTAACTCTTACCGGAGAGTTTTGCGAATGTGAGAATACCCGGCTCAAGCATGGACTGATCAGGCTAGCATAGTGCTCAGATTAGTATTACATGTAACTTGACATGGTAATTAGAATTAGCCAAGTATAATATCAAACAAGACATGGAGTAGGTATCGTGCCTATGCATGTGAAATGGCACAGAAGATATATATCCAGAACCTGCATCAAGCAAGAAAGTATACAACTAAATAGCCTAAGGTAACATTCTCGTGGTGTATTTGAACATCTAATTATTTTGACAAAACATGGATCGGTGGCAAAGCCGATACCACATGTTACTCGATGGGGTGGACAACACCAACCAAGTCGATCAAAAATATCAACGGGGTTATATGACCTAGAATAGTCTAACCGCTAGAGTGCTTTTACATAAGAACTAGTGAAGCGGCTTTCACTGGGGATCCATAGATTAGCCATTAGGTGGACACAACATGGCACTCATCATGGAGAATAGGACTGACCAAGGTAGTTGAGAAAATAATGGGGTTATATGACCTAGAATGGTCTAACCACAAGGGTGCCTCATGAGCACTAGAGATGTAACTCTCGCTTGTGGATTTTTACAGGTGTGAGAATAACTAGCATAAGTAAGGACTAACCAAGCTAGCATAGGACTCAAAGTAGTACGACATGCAACTTAACATGATGAGGAAGATCGAACAAGTCGAGGGAATCATTGAAGAGGCGATCTCCAGTGTACCCATGATAAAACTCATGTTGGGGATACCTTCAAGGTTCCACCAATGCTTCGTATGGATTTGAGCATCTCATTCTGATGTGGTGGACAAGCTCAAACAAATCATAAGAGGAATCAAAAAGGTGTTGGATGCATAGAACGATCTGACCTCGTAACACATTTGCATGATTTTAGGAATGTGACCCAGAGTGGGGATTTCAATTGATTTGGTCGACATTGCTGCCGGCATAAAGATACTCATCTTATTCATGGACAAATCAAGGCTATATAGTGCTTGAATTAGTGCAACACACACTTCTAAATGGCGAGCAAAGTCTACCAAATCAGTTAAAATACCATAGAGTATCGAGAATTGGATTCATAGATGTCCAACCTTAGGGTGTTTTTAATAAACCATAGCTAAGCATAGACCACACCAGAGATTTCCTCCACAATAAGTAATGTAGTTCTTATCAAGGAAAACAACACAATTCGATCGGGCATTGAGGATCCATATTAAGCACAGATTAGCTATGTGAGTGAGCATTTTGACTGATACGACATGCCTACTAGCAAAGTAGTGAATTATTGAAATTTGGTGGACTAAGTGGTCCAACCCACATATGATATCCTAGCTAGGAGTCTATTAAGTGAGAATCTCATTGGAGACTCCTCAAAATTTGATAGGGTAGTTTGTCAAAAGAGTAGTACAAAGTAATCAGACCCATAATGGCTCATCTCAGAAACATCCCACAATAGGGATTCCTCAATGGCTTATAGAGTAGCTTTTACATGAGAAAGACTAGGGTAGCCCAACATGTAGAAGGAGATTTTATCAACACACCTAATGAGGTGACCCAATTGGGGATTTTTAATTTGGGTATGAAGGTACTCTGCTTAGGCACAGATCAACTAGGTAAGCTTAAATTTGTAGCCAATACAACATGCCTCTTCCTGATAAAGAGATAAGGATCGCTCACACTATGAGGATGTTGAGATGGGGGTTAGATTATGATGATGGTCTACCCATGAAAAATGTCTAGCCTTTAAGCTAAAGAACATCCATAGAGGAATCTCAATCACATTCGTTCAATGTGAGTGGGATAATCATGTATTAAATATTCATAAGGATGAATGAGATGTGTACATTAACCATACTCACGATGAGTGAGAGTATTAGTCTTCGGACCCTACATAGAGTGGATCAATGGAAGACTGTGTAAGAGAAAGGCAAGGCTTATCTTATATAGATTGGTGGTTGGACCATGTATAAGCCACTAGTAGGAATTCCACTTTGCCTGATATGTGAGCCAACAATTAAATTAAGAGAAATACAAGGTTTCTCTTACATGAATCGGTAGTAAACAACGAATGATCTTTTGACAGACATATGGTGATCACCCCAATAATTTCACATAATGAAGAGATATCAGAATGAACACTTTTTTGGTTGCTCCGAAATTGGATTACAAATGGCATATGCTTTGAAAAGTGAATTTCTTCAAAAAGTACAATGAGTACATGAATAAGATCTAAGCAGCGTATCTCTTCAAGTATCGCCCGTTGATAGGAGGCGTTGGTTAAGATCCATTTGCATCAATAAATAAGAAGGGTAGTTCAACTTTCAGATGAAGGGATACTAAACCCTAGGGGTCAACCTTCAAGGTGTGAAAACATGTGGGTGAAGAGTCCATGTACAATGGCTAGTTGTTCTTCTGAAGGAAAGGCTGCCACAAACTGAAGGTCAACGCGTGAAGCATGCAAAACACATGGGTGGAGTCCACGTATAAAGAGGCAAATCAACCTTTGAGGAAGGGCTTCCAGATCATAGGGTCAACAAACAATGAGTTAAAATATGTGATTGAAGAGTCCACATACCATGACTAGCCATTCTTCTGAGGAAGGGCCGCCGGACCCAGAGGGTCAATGCATGAAGTGTAAAAGTGTTGGTACTTGGGGATCTCCATTTCGATGATTGAGGTTTCTCTCCCTTATTCTTTTCACTGAACTTGAACTTGAATGCAAGTTATATGGGAGTGTGGACCCTTTGGTTGCATTACAATCTGATGTTTATTTATTTATTTTCCTTACTTTTCAACTGTGGGTGAAGAGCCCATGAGAAAGCAAGCTACTCTTCTGAAGGAAGGGTAACCAGACTGATCCACCTTAAAATCACCTATTTTTATGTACATTTTATGCTTAATTTTTAAGGACATTTATCGATCAACTTTTTGATGATTTGAAAATATGAATATGAAAATAATTTTTGAGATTTAATTTAATATAATAGATATGTAGTATGAGTTTTAAAAGTAGTATGTTTTAACTTTTGAAAAAAATGAGACTAAATGGATCTCAACAGTCCAATAGTTTGCATATCATGCCTGATATCGTGAATATTACAACTTCCCAAAAGATAAGTGTAGACCTCAGTAATAGACTCAATACTGCAAACTAAGGGATTTGTGACATCTGTTTGGTCTGTGAACCTTTTATGTGTGACCGATAAGTTCCTATTTTAATACAAAGATTAAATAGGGTTTATTTTACCTGGGTTCCAAGTTCCCTATAGAGGCAAGTCCCTATAGTTAATTACATCTCAAATAACTGGGGCACTTGAGAAAACTCTCGATAATAATTAGAGGCACTAGTCTTCAAGATTTTAAAGTTTAGGTTTTGATGGTAGGACATGGAAAGGAAAATGGGAGTGGCTCAAATATGAACAGTTATTTCAGGAGTCCAAAGGAAGGAACAGGTAGGGGATGTCATAGATCCTGTGGAGAAACCTCAGTGACTTCCCAGACTATCCTACTGTGTGGCTGTGTTTTAGAGAAGATGTTATTTGAGTGTTCAATCCTATCAATTTTATTATTTGGGACTTACAATTTCATAATAATTGGTTATGCAAATAGCCCGTAGATATAAGAGGGTTTGCGTTGTGTCACATGACAACCTCGAAACCTAGGGAGAGTTAGGACTTACACTGCACAACATGGTTGTACAGGAGCCTAAAGAGGGTGTGAGGATTTACATCGCGCTGGGCAAACTACCTTGAAGTCCTATGGGTTGTTATTTAGACTAGGAAAGAGATTGCTGAAGAAAATCCTCTTGTTTCTTGGTCTGAGTTCCTTGTCGTGTTGCCCACGAATTTAGCTTCTAACCTTTTGCCGTCGCGACGGCTCCAGGGTTCAAGTGCTTGAGATTGGGGTTTATGTTTCATAGTTCTGGTGTCAAAATTTGTTTTTATTTTGTTTTTGTTTTTGTTTTGCATGCAGAATAAGTAAATTGCAGGTAAGCAAAAGGTACTTGAAAAGTAAAATGAAGTAAAATAAAATATTGTAGATAAACTGTAAAAGCATACCTGGGCATCTGCTACTGTTGCGTGATTAATATTGTGAGTATAGTATGATTTACAACAGATTAAAAAAAACACTTGCAAAAAAACTAAATAAGGCTAGAAAACCCAGTATGAATGTTAGAAAAATGAGTCATAGAAATCACAAGCAAAAGAAACCTTTAGCCACATATGAAAGAACAGGATTGGTGTAAGACATTGGTAGAAGTGGGGGCTCAGAGCTGGACTATGTGCTTCCTGATCTTGAAAAAGAGTTACTAGTCTGATAATCTATAGAAGACAGTCATTAACCTCAATCCAAGTGACCAGCCATGGACCTTTATAAATTTTCATGAAAAAATTCTTTAATATTCATGCAAAAGTTACTGTTTAAGTCTTTTTTATAGCAGAGTTCTTTTAACATGCAAAAGAAATTCTTATTTTATTTTTGTAAATATTTTGTAAAGTCGTATAGTCTACAGGCTAGTCACTCTAATTGTGCTAGAACTACTGACAACCTAAGAGTGTCAGGGGTAATGATCTCACCAAGAATCGGTGAATAGTATCATGGATCCTTCCCACTCCCTTATTGAAGATCCTTGAGGTAGGAGATACTATTCTAATAATCCCACTTCATATCCCTCGTTTAAGCACACATAAGCAATATCGTCATTGCCCTTGCCACCTAGACCCTAGACTTATCCTAGTCCGATGATCCATATGTGGCGTTAACAAATTTCCCCAATTACCAGGTCTAAGCTCAAATCCAGGTGCACTGGGTTTCATTGTAGGTTAAGTCATAGCGGGGATTTCACCGTTGATTTAATTAAGGAAGCATGAACTATGTCTCAGTGCATCCTCATGTCTAGTGTCTTAATCAATTTGTGAATCAGGATCAAGTGTCAAGTTTCATTATTTATTCAAAAATTAGGTGGATGAACGCTCACCTAAGGTGTGCTCCTAAAATCTAAGAGACTTATATTAAAAAATAGGTGGATGAACTCTAACCTAGGGTGTTCTCCTAAAATCAGGAAGCCTATGTTGAGAATTAGGTAGATGGACTCTTACCTAGGGTGTGCTCCTAAAATCTAGGAAGCCTATGCTAAGAATTAGGTGGATGGACTCTCACCTAGGGTGTGCTCTTAAAATCTCAGAAGCCTACACTTTAACTTGTGCTTAAAGTGATTCAAAGTGTTCTACCCCCAATTAAATGTTTTTCCAACTAATCCTCAAATATTTCTAAGTGTCTTCCAAGTGATTAAATCAGAAATTCTCATTTTTTGACTTAACCATTTAAAAGAAGTTAAACAAAAGAAGGATGAGGCAGACCCACTTTCAAAACTACTAAAGTCAAGGGGGAAAACAAAGAGTGGATCAACCTAAAAGCTTTTAAATAACAATCAATTGAAACCCAAAATAGTGGGAAAAAGGGGTCCGTAAAACCAATTCTAAATTGCATGTCAATCAACACTTAAAGGCTACATAAATCTTGCCAAAATAGTGCGTAGATTGCCTCAAATCTAGTCCGCAAAATGCCTTAAAATATTGATTAAAACAACCCCGCAAATTATGGGTTTAATGCCTCCAAAACAGTAGAAAAAGCTCTCAAAATTAGCCCCAACACAATAGACAAAGCTCTCAAAATTCAGTACCAAAAGAGTAGNTAAATCTTGCCAAAATAGTGCGTAGATTGCCTCAAATCTAGTCCGCAAAATGCCTTAAAATATTGATTAAAATAACCCCGCAAATGATGGGTTTAATGCCTCCAAAATAGTAGAAAAAGCTCTCAAAATTAGCCCCAACACAATAGACAAAGCTCTCAAAATTTAGTACCAAAATAGTAAATAAAGATATCAAAATCAGCCCCAAAATAATAGGAAAAACTCTCAAAATCAGCCCTAAAATAGTAATTTTAAAATTCTCAAACAGCTCTCATGTAAGCTCAAAGCATCAATTTTAAATATCCCAAAATTAGCTAGGAAATCCATTCCAATATAGTGTGTAAACTCTCCAAAATCAGTTAACAAATTGCCTTTAAAATAGTACGTGAATTAGTAGGCAAAGCCCTAAAAATCGCAATGTTTAAACCCCCCAAACAACAGGTAAAACAACCCCTAAGGGAGGCATCCGAAAATAAAAGAACATAGACCTACAGAGAAGCATTCAAGCCCTAGAATAACGATCATCTCGAGCCTTATAGTATTCCCTTTAGAGTGCTTGAAGCACACATTTAACNTTCTCAAACAGCTCTCATGTAAGCTCAAAGCATCAATTTTAAATATCCCAAAATTAGCTAGGAAATCCATTCTAATATAGTGTGTAAACTCTCCAAAATCAGTTAACAAATTGCCTTTAAAATAATACGTGAATTAGTAGGCAAAGCCCTAAAAATCACAATGTTTAAACCCACCAACCAACAGGTAAAACAACCCCCAAGGGAGGCATTCAGAAATAAAAGAATATAGACCTGCAGAGAAGCATTCAAGCCCTGGAATAACGATCATCTCAAGCCTTATAGTATTCCCTTTAGAGTGCTTGAAGCACACAATCAATAAATGAGTATTTAAGATCAACAAGTAAATGGTCATTGGAACCTCACAATGTTTGCATTTAAGTGCTTGAAACATAAAACCGGCAACAGAACATTTAAGATCAGCATGTAAATGGTCATTGGAATCTCACAATATTGCATTTAAGTGCTTGAAACATAAACCAAGAAGTGAGCATTTAAAATCAGCAATAACGTATAATCAAAATAGTGTTTATAATTCTCCAAAATTAGTAAGCATGTATGGCCAAAGCAGCATTTTACTCTTCCAAAAATGCAAGTTTATAAGGCTCAAAACAACATCCATGTCATTCTAAAACTTCCAATTCACCAAGTAGACCTACAATAACTGAAGTTTATGTGTATTGTAAAAGATAATGCTTCACGAGCTAACTTAATATCTGTAAACTTCATAAACATATTCATCAACAAATCCCTAAATTTAAATTAAAATAAAACTCTCTTATCCATCAAGTAACAATGTTCCATATAGATCAGAGATGAGTTCACATAAGCTTTCAGCAACGGCATTCAAACATGGAGCCTAAATTTTGAAGGTGAAGGAAAATATTTCACTATTAAATTTAACAGAAGTCTATCAAGATCAGGAGAGAACAAATTTACTTGGGAAAGATTTCAATACCCAAGTACCACATGAACATCCCATGGCAGATTTAAAAAATTCCATGCATTGAACAGTGGGTTCAATTCATTAAATATGAATACATTTACGGGATGTGAAATTACTCATCGCATGCCAATAATTACAAAGTTAATGGAGATTTCGAGCTAATCATAAGCATCTTATAATAGCTATCATGAATAATAAAATCGATTAGCAATGTTGGGGGAATAAAAGAACCAAGATGAACCATTGAAACTTGTTTTGAGATGCTTAGAAATGGAAACCATTTTTTCACAATAGAGAAACAATCTTTGGAATCTTGCAGCTTGGACGATCAAAAGAGGAAGAAGCAGGCCGCTGGGGTTTTATCGAGTGAAAGGACCAAGCGGGGGGAAGGGATCTTCGACGCTGTGAAGAGGAGACCAGCAGAGCAGGAAAGGCGAAACAGGTCCTGATGCCTAGAGGGGAAAATTTGAGTGGGATTTATCAAGAACAGGGAGGATGAATTAGTTGAGGAACTAAGCTTCGACGCAATGAAGAGAAGACGAGCTGAGGCGAGCGGGGCTTCGGTCAAAACAGGCAAAGACGAGCAGGAGTGGGATCGAGCGGTGGAATCTAGTGCAGAAGTAAGGAGTTTAATGTAGGGAGAGTTTCAACATGGGGAAGGAAGAGGCAGGGCTAACAAACGAAAAGAAGAATCAAAGAGGAGCGGCTTTTGGGTTGCAGAGGAGGAGCGGGGGTGAAGGAGGATGCCGAGAGAGGGACAAAGTTTTTTGGGCGAGCGGCTTGGGGTTTTGATGCTAGTGGAGCTTCGATGTTGAGCGAAGAAAAGGGGAACATATTCATCGTGTGGAGGAAGGGGCATGTGGGATCGGGCGTGAGGAGGAAGGAGTCCAACGAGTCTCAAGCACGAGAAAGGGAGTGGCGAAAGCTTTTCGGTGCAGAGGGGGAGCGAATTTTGGTGCGTGGAGGAAGAGAATCTATGAGCTAGAGAAGCAAATCTGAAGTATTCAGTGCAGAGGAGAAGAAGAGGAGTGGCTTCTTTGCGTGAGGTCCAGAGCCAAAGGAAGAAGACAAGCTTTCTTTTAGAATGGAGCGAGGCCGAATTAATGGAAGGAGCCGTTACATGAAGCAATTGGCAGACTTCCATAAGCAGGGAGGTTGAATTGGAAATAAAATTACCAACTAATTATATTTAATTAAGACAAATTTAAATAATTTATTTGAATTTTGAAGTTTAAAATTCTCATTTAGGTGAGTTGGTGCCTAGGCCGTGCTCAGCCAGAGTCCAACTTGAATTGAACCCGAGTTGAACCTGGGTTGAGCTCGGGTCTGCGCCCCGCTAATTAAAAAAATGTGCATCGATTTTCATGTCATTTGTACAAGTGCGTAACCATAGTGATATGAGTGTCATTTCTAACTAAGTTTGATGTTCCGGATGAGCCAGCGCAGTCCGTTTTGTCATCCGGGGTCGTCCAAACAAGTTCGCCGATGGTCGGGCCAAAAAAAATGTGTCAAATTTGTGCGTGTAGCGAGTGCATTGCTGAGTCACGAAGGGTTCACCTAAGTCTGTTTGATCCTGTAGGAACTCATTTTTGGGCCCTCTACATGTTGGTCCTTAGCCCTTGCAACTAGGAGTTAAGTGTTTGGAACCACTCCTGCGAGTTCTTCACAAAACGAGTCAAGAAGTGGTTTGAAGTTCTACGGGAGATGGGATCCATTACTAGTCTATTAAGATGGTCAACAAGGAACTCCTAAGGCTAGATTTTGGGTTTTGGGAGTAGGAAACTAAGACCTCAATAAAAATGAGGTCAACAATATTATGCTTAAATGAAGGGCGTTTTTATGATTTTGGTTGCAGGTGTAAGTAAAAGAGTTTAAGAGTAAAAAGGAGCAAAAATACATAAAAAATGAGCAAAAATGGGCTAAATAAAAGTAAAGTACCAACCCAGCTGAACTGATGCTTAGACGTCAGGATTTGACACCTAGGCATTAGATGCAGAACTTAGCTGACGTCTAAACATGATGGTTGGGCGCCTAGGTGAAACAGTTACTTTCTAGAAGATTCATTGAATGAGGCCAAATTTTGAAGAGATTTCTGAAGCAACCCTTAGTCATTTTTGAAGCTCTATAAATATGGATTAATTTCAAAGGGCTAGGGGGTCCAATTTAGAGGGACTTATAGTGAGTGAGTGTGCTAAGTGTGTGAGAAGTTTTTTTTGAGTTTTTGTTATTTATGGAGTTTGTGAGTCTTATAAGTGTCGTTGGAGTCAGAGAAGTCAGAGAACTTAAAAGGAGTGCTTGGGGAACATTACAGATAAGTATTTGTATCTTTGTACTTAAGTTTTGTACTTTGCATTGAAGTTTTATAAATATGTTTCGTTTTATTATCCTCATGCTTTGTGAGTAATTTTATTTTCTTTCTCCTTGAAATATGAAGTAATTAAGTAAGTGATTTTTTATTTTTTTTTGGAAATTCTTTTATTCCTAAAAATTATGATGATATTTTTACTGGTCCTTCATTTACTTTACAAATTGGCTACTTGTACTGTTAAAACATGTTGAAGAACTTATAGAACCAAAAGGGCTAAGATTTCTTGACTTGTAAGTATCACATTTTGTCTTGGAAAAAGCAGTCATGATCGTCTAAAGGGGGTTGCAAATAAATAAAGAGATAAGATTTGTTGGGCATAAAATTGATGTTTCTAGAGTGACAAGCTAGATTCTTTTATCAATTTGGTCTAGAGATTAGATCTAAGGGTCACTGGTAGGTCCTACAGGGAGGACACAGTGGGTAATCTAGGGGTGAGAGACTAGAGCCTACCCAACACTACTATACATGCCGACACCAACTTTAGATTAGCCAATGTTCTTTGCACAATTCAAAAGAATGTAAGGAAATAAGTATGCTCCTGTTTATTACAATACCACATTTAAGTTCCTAAAGAAATTTTGAAATCCTTCACTAATTATGAACTATTAGCAAGGAGAAAGTCTTTTTATATATATTATCTAAGTCATTACATTTACTTTTATTTACATACTATAGAATTTAGTAAACTTAATTTTCATCTTTAGATAGTTGTTGCATTTTTAAGTAAATTTTTCCTAAAGTCAAACTTCCTGTATTTTGTTTTGATGCTTCCTGTATTTTCTTAAATTATTTACACTTTGTCGGCTTGCTCGAGGGATCGATACAGAGTTTTGTAAAGAAAACTCTATATTACTTGAAACAATACATATACTTGCGTAGTACCCCTATTGAAAAAGATATTTCTTTAATCATTTTACCTTTGTTCTCACAAGCCACTAAATATAATTTGGGTCAAGTTTTTGTCATATTAAGGAGCATAAGTATCTGTGTAATTGCAGGTTGAATCCGGTTTTTGGCACTGTTGTCGGGGAAAGCGATGAAACAATGAAATTTTAAAAGAAATATCTTTATTAGGAATTATTTTTAAAACTTTATTTTTTATTGCTATAAAATTTTGTTTTTAATTTTTTTGAAATTTTCAAAAATTACAAAAATTTAAAAATTTAAAAAACCAACAAGAGAAAAAAAATATTTTAATTTATTTAATTCTTTGAGTATTTTATTTTTTGAATTTTACTTTTTGTATGTAAAGTTCATGATCTAAAGGTTTAATACCCTATAATTCTGAATTAGAAAGAACCATAAGAAGAATTTGTAAGCAAAAACAACTTCATAAGTTTCAAGAAATGGCAAAAATATCACAAAATAACAATGAAAGTTTTACTAATGAAAACAAACATCAAAATTTACAAAGACCTTTAAGAGACTATGCTAACCCTACGACAGATGAAGTTTTCTTAAGTATTCAAGTTCCCGCTATAGTGGCTAACTAATTTGAACTTAAAACTGCAATAATACAAATGGTACAAATTAATTAGTTTTGGGGTGTCAGCACTATTTTTGACATGGGGTTTTCCCGTAAGAAGCTGTCATCATCGGAATTGAAATCCCGTTGCCCGCTTCGGAAGGACGTTTTAAAAAATTTTAGTTTTGAAAAAGATGAAGTCAAACTGACTTCATAATTTTCATAGTTTAGATGAAAGAGCGCTTTACCTCAAATCCTAACTGACTCCATAATTTTCATAGTTTAGATGAAAGAGCGCTTTACCTCAAATTTTGTATCTATTGACTCGTTGCCTGCTTCGGAAGGACGTTTAAAAATTTTAGTTTTGAAAAAGATGAAGTCAAATTGACCTTAGTTTAGATGAAAGAGCACTTTATCTCAAATCCTGTATCTATCCCAAAGGATGAACACAAGGTTGAGAAGATGAAAGAGCACTTTATCTCAAATCATGTATCTATCCCAAAGGATGAACACAAGAATTGAGAGAGGCTCGATCAAATAAACTAAAGAAAGTTATGACATCCGTTTGGTCTGCGAAACCAATATAGGCTCGATCAAATAAACTAAAGAAAGTTATGACATCCGTTTGGTCTGCGAAACCAATGTATTCGCCGACAAGTTCCCCTATTTAATATAAGGAATTAAATAGGGTTTATATTATGTTGGGTTCGGGAAAAGCTTCCTATAAGGGCAAGCCCCTATAGTTAATTACAT
>JXCR01148647.1:157222-233043 GCA_002079205.1 Phalaenopsis hybrid cultivar | reverse complement strand
ATTTATGTATATAGAGCTGGAAAATTAAAGTTTTGGAAACCTTCCTAACTCTATGTTGTGTATTGAGGGTCCTTAAATTTTAAGGATAATATTATTAAGTAAAACATATTAAGTTTAATAGATCCCTAAGGTATTCACCAGTTTAAGAGTAGGGAGCAAANAATTTTAAGGATAATATTATTAAGTAAAACATATTAAGTTTAATAGATCCCTAAGGTATTTACCAGGTTAAGGGTAGGGAGCAGGTCCATGCAACCTTCTTAATATCTGGTAAAAGGCCTCGGGTCCATTTAAACTTTATTATGTTGCTTAATAATTCATTCTGAATATCCTGATGCTCAGTGAATATTGATGTCTTGATTATTCCCAAGAATAAGGTAAATGTCATTTACCTTTCAATTTGAAAATTATGTGGGTGAAAACCCTTTAGGAGACAAATTAGTGTTATTAAGAACACTTAGCCAAATTTTTTTAGTCTTAATTGAACTTGTGGTGTTTAAAAAAAGTTTAATTATGTTGATTTTTCTAATCCTTTTTTAACAAGTGGATTTCAACTTAAGTTCTCCACTAAGTCCTTAAGATCTAAGTGAATGTATTAAGTGTGTGTATTGATTTTGAAAAGATTTAAAACTTTAAGTGATCATTATCAAGATCATTTAAACATCATTTTGATTATAAAATAAGGGTGTGAAATCATTGATTTCCAAAGTTATACCCCTAAATTCAAAAATCATCTTATGCTAATGAAGTTTCCAAAATTTTGATAATTATGTGAATCATTCTTTTATCTTGTAATTTGACAAAGTGAAGTGGGTTTCTACCAATTAAGCCCTTTTCTGACTGCAAATCATCAAATGGTTGATTAATATCAGTAAGCCCATTTTTGATTGAAAATCATCAAATGAGTTAATTAATATCAAAAATTACCCATTTTCCATTTGATTAAGCCAAATATTCATTAAGACCAAAAATATCCAAAATTACCATTTTGCCCCTAAGGGTCTAAATAAACCCATTTTTGATTGCAAATCATCAAATGAGTTAATTAATATCAGAAATTACCTATTTTCTTTCATCAAGCCTAAATACATTAAGGCCAAAATATCCAAAATACCATTTTGCCCCTAAGGGTCTAAACTTTCATAATTTGTCAAATTTAAGTCAAATGACCAATTACCCATTTCCTATTTTCATTAAGCCTAAATGTTCATTAAGGCCAAAATGTCCAAAATTATTACCCATTTCCTATTTTGATTAAGCCTAAATATTCATTAAGGCTAAAAATATCCAAAATTACCTTTCCTATTTTCATTAAGCCTAAATGTTCATTAAGGCCAAAATGTCCAAAATTACCATTTTGCCTTCCATTTTGACTGAGCCTAAATATTCATTAAGGCCAAAATGTCCAAAATTACCATTTTGTCCATAAGGGTCCAAACTTTCATAATTTGTCAAATTTAAGTCAAATGACTTTGAAATTTTTATGTATACTTTGAAATTTTTATGTAACTCTACGTCAAATTTAAGTCAAATGACTTTGAAATTTTTATGTAACCCTAATGATAGGTCAATTAAGATATCAGAGGAGAAAATGTGGATTTCAAAATTTAATTTGATTTATATAATTATTTTTATGCAAAAATATGCATTTTCAAGGAAAATTCAAAAAGATAACCAAGACAACTCCTAATCACTTGAAATTTTTATGTAAGCTAGTCCTAGATTAGAAAGTCATTTGCCCAAAATTTCATAATTTTTTTAATTTTATGTGATTTATTAAAATTAATTGAATTTTTGGGGACTTTAATAAAAATAAAATATTTTAAGTGTTGAAAAATATGTTTTATATTTTTGGAAAATCTCTCTAAGGCCAGGGAACCCATAGAAATTTATTTTGTATTTTAATAATTTTTATTTAATTTTTTAGAATTATTTTGGTGAAAATTCTATTTTTAAGCCTTAAAAATCATTTTAAGGTTTAAAAATAGATATCTTTATTTTTAGACCTTGGAAAAATATTCCAATGATTCCTAAGTGTTTAGAAAATAATTGTGGAACATTTTCATGAGTTTAGTATTGNATTTTAAGCATGTTGGGCTAAGTTTGGGTCAAACTTGGGCTAGCCATGGGCTATGTCCAAATTGATTATTTTTTTTGGTGTAAAACATCATGATGAACAACTTTCATGAAGGATAAAAATTGTTTTANTAAATATATTTTTATTTTTATTAAATCTCCCTGATATCAGAGAACTCAAAAAACTAAGTTTCATAATTTTTGGAGTTATATTTTAATTTTTAAAAATCATTTAAATTTCAAATTTGATGGTCACTTTTAAAAATCAATTAAAAATATTAAATGACCTTGAAATCCTTTGAAATTTTTATGATGAGTTCTCTGACCTATAAACCACATTGGAGAACAAAAATCAAGTGATTTTAATCTCTGTGTGCTTCAAATTAAATGTTTTAAGAAAATTAAGGTTTACTCAAAACAGTGATGTTTTGATTCTTAAAATTCATGAAATTATTTCTTAAGACTACCCTAGCCATAGGGAACTTACACGAATTTTTGGAGAATTTTCTAAGCCACATACAATTTTCTATAATTAATGGAATGAGCTCACATGAATATTTGTAGAATTTTCTAAAGCACATGCAATTTTCTATAATTATTTGAACGATGCTTAAGAACTTAGAAAATTAAGATCTCTGTGTAGAGATCTCCTATGTCTTTGAAAAAATACTTTGCTTAAGAACTTAGAAAATTAAGATCTCTGTCTAGAGATCTCCTATGTCTTTGGAAAAATATTCAAATTGTGCACCTAGACAGAGGCTACAACATATAAAATTTGGGGTCAAGATGATGAGTCAATACGAAAGGAGAGTTCAAAAACCTCTAACACTAATTGATTTTTATAAAATTAAATATGCATCAAATAAGCCTAAAATTTATTCCACAATCGTGAACAAAAATCAAGTGATTTTAATTTTTGTGTACTTCAAATTAAATGTTTTAAGCAAATTAAGGTTTGCTCAAAACAGTGATGTTTTGATTTTTAAAAATCATGAAATTATTTCCTAAGACTACACTGACCATAGGGAACTTACATGAATTTTTGTAGAATTTTCTAAGCCACATACAATTTTCTATAATTATTTGAATATAAAATGCATAAAAATTTAGAAAATTAATATCTCTGTCTAGAGATCTCCTATGTCTTTGGAAAAATGCTCAAATTATGCACCTAGATAGAGACTACAATATATAAAAATTTGGGGTCAAGGTGATAATCCAATATGAATGGATAACTGAAAAAACCTCTAACCCTAATTCATTTTTTAAAAATAATTTATACATCAAATTAATATGAAAATAATTCCATATGATTCCCCTCTGTTCACTGAGCAAGAAGGTATTTTTATTTTACTTTTCTGAGTTTTCTATGAAAAGTTATGAATTTTTGAAGTTTAGGGGTATTTTCTGAAATTTTTAAATCCCATAATTTTCTACTTAAACCCACGCGCTGACTGGATCATGGGCGGTTCCGAAAATGCCACGTGTCGCGCTCTGGTTTGCCGCCGTCATCCACGTCAGCGCTGCCTCAGTGCGCTGTGCATATACAGGATTTATGTCCGATGCGATCAGGACCGTCCGATCGATACACGCGCGAATGGACGGCATCCGTTCATCGTCTCCATTTGGTTCATCCCGAGAGCCGTCCACCTTCAAACGTCAATATCTCACTCAACTCTCAATGGATTTACATGAATTTTTTTTTAAATCGTAGATTNTTTTCATATAAGAAAACTTCATCACATAAACATAGTTTAGTAGTTACTATTTTAAACTCTGCATTTAAATTCGGTTAGTAGTTAATAATTTAGTTTTGAAAGTATTTAAAACACTCAAAATTTGTGACAGTATTTTTTTTGAATTTCTGTGAATTTTCTAGTTAATTTATCATCTCAAATTTAATCATTCCTTATGGGATCAATATTTGGGACTTAAATAAAAAGTCTTATATTACTTGATAACGATACACATACTTGCGTAGAATCTTAACATTAAATGCTTAACGTTATTATTCATAAAATACCTCATCACATTTTTGGCACCGCTTTAAAGTGGAGTCAAGTTTATAAATTATACACAACTATATTCAACTGGGATCAAGGTGTCCTACAGTTTGGTCTATTTTGTATGGATGAATTAGCGGTCTGACTCAATCAAAGCCATCCATTTCCAATACACTGAAATGGACGACATCGATTTATCATCTCCACAGGACGATTGACCGAGAACTGTTCATGCTTAAGGCATAATATCTCATTGTATCTTGCACCAAATTTCTTAATTTTTGCTCCTAGAGCTTCATCATGCTTAGGAGAACACATTTATTTGGTGATTTTAGGTTGATTTAAACAGTTTATTCATAAAGGTCCAAACCTGAGGCTATTTTTAAGGTTTAAGGCACTTACATAGTCCCAAGAGGTGTAGCCTCAGTTATGTTTGACAAAATATTTCTCTTGACCTTATGAAGCTTTTACTTGGTTGAATTTGAGCTGAAATTGGGCCTAGGTTTATTCTTGTTGAAATGGTGGCTCGGTTTCAACTCAGAATAGGTTTGAGTCCTTGGGTGGCTCAATTTTGATTGGGTTCTTCTTTGAGGAGTGTAGGAAGAATTTAAAAAAATTTAGGTTGAGGTTTTGGAAAGTTTTATGTCTGAATAAAAAATGTCCTGGGTTTTTACAGTGTAAATTTAGGGTTCCTAATGGATTTCAAAGGCTGAAACTATAAGGGATCGATTGCTTAGGAGATAGAGAGTGGTTTCTCTGTTGAGTGTAATAGAGTTTAGGGACTCTATGTTATGTTGTATTTATCTTGTGAACTCTCAGGTATGGATTTAAATAGACAGTAGAGGCCATGACTGAGCTTTGAATCAATTGAAGAAGATGGGTGGTGGCTCAGAGAAGCTTAGGGGAGTCCAGGGGATAAAATTTTGGCTGAGGATAGTGAATCCCTCCATTTCCCATGGTGTGCTCATCATGAGTCCAAGCATGGTGAACAAGTTGGCTATGGTAGGGCTTCCTTCTTATTAGAGAGACTGTGAGGTAGGGAAACATATCAAAAGTGAGCTGGCTTGACCCTCTTAACCTGATCCAAGGGGATATGAAGTGGAATCCAAGTAAGTTGCATGTAATCCTCTCCTCATGATGACTTGGACTTAGTCAAATATAACGGTTCCATAGGTTTTGAAATGAGTTACCCATGTCATGATGTGTCTTATGATTCCAAAACGATGTTTCATGGGTTAGATTTGGGTTTGGATGCCATGTATGAGATTGGGTTTCCATGGGTGGTTTTTAGACCAAGGTTCTCCATGCAAAAGTTTGGCTAATTAATTAATTAATTAATTCCATTCCCTAAGGTTGACCATTTTGGCTTATTTGGGTATGAAATTGATCATGTGGTGTTGAGTTAGCCATATGATCAATGTATGGGCCATGTGGGGTTGGTTGACCAAATGGCCAATATGTTGACCATGGAGTCCAAGATTGATCAAATGGTCAATTTAGCCAATAATGGCTCAAAATAGGTTCTACCATCATTGATTTGGTTTGTCTAAGGTGTCACTCAATTTTGAGGTAAAAAAAGAAAACATTAGGGTTTGATCCAAATTTTAGGGTTTAGGAATCCTTGATGAGTTTAATGAGTCAATGTTAGTTATATTGCCTTCATCTTGTAAGTATTTAAGTTAAGTTAATTAGTTGCTTACTTTATTTTCAATTATCAAAAATTACAAAAAGAATCAAACTTTTATTCCTATTATAGCATATTAAGTTTGAGTAAGAATATATATTGCTAAGTATTTTGTTATCTAAAATTCATCCTTCCTGGGGGTTCGACATTCAGGACTTAATCAAAAAGTTCTATGTTACTTGATAACGATACGTATACTTGCGTAGTATCACATATTAAAATATTATAACTATAATCACATACATCAAATTTTACATCTCCATATATAGAAAGTCGGGATCAATGATCATAGTGATCTTAGGAATTGTAGAAGAATACCTGGAATCTTGCGTTTACTTGGGTTTTTTAGGATATGTTCTGATCATGGATGTCAATTTAGGATAAATCCTCACAAAGGAGAGGCCAACAAATGAGCCCCTAATATGAGTAGAATACTGAATAAGTATGTCACACATATTAGGATTGACCGAAGTGGACAAATAACCAACGAAGTCATCAGTTTATCGTGAACTTTAAAGAAGAATGTAATTGTTCCATGTTAGGAGAGTCTTAGATCTGATAGTCAAAGGAGAGAGAGCAGATGCCATACCCCATTGAAAGAGGTCTTATACCACTGCTCAAAAATGTCAAATTTGAGTTTTGGGAAGAAATGCTAAGAGACTTACATCCTATCCTAAAAAGGAGAGGCTAAAGGAAAGTCATGACTACGTGTCAGGAAGGTCTTATATCTAATAGCAGTGAAGGGAATAGATGTCATATTCCATGTTGAATGTAAGTTTTGGGAAGGAATGCTAAAAGACTTATATCCTATCCTAAAAGGAAAAGCTAAAGGAAAGTTGTGACTCCGTGTCAGGAAGATCTTTTATCTGATAACAAGAAACGGAGTGAGTACCATATTCCTTATACCATCTCTCAAAGATGTCGAATTTCAATTTTCGGAAGAAATTCCAAGAGAATTATATCCTATCCCAAAAGGAAAAACCAAAGTAAAGCCACGACTCCTTGTCAGGAAGGTCTTATATCTGATAACAAAAAAGAGAGCTGATGCTATATTCTATTAAAGGAGATCTTATACCATCACTCAAAGATGTTGAATGTCAATTTTGGGAGGGAATGATAAGAGAAATTTATCCTATCCCAAAACAAAAAGCTAAAGGAAAGCCGTGACACCGTGTCAAGAAGGTCTTATATCTGATAGTAATGAAAGATGTGTGAAAAGCACACAAAGAGGACTAGATTGTTTTGAAATCTTAATATTTGTCAGTTTATAGGTCAAGAAGTAACTCTTATGCCTTTTCCAAATTTTTCTCTATTTTTAATTCATGTCATTTTTAGTTGCAGGTGATCACTTTGGCATTTCTAGACCTATGTGAGCATTTTCAACAGTTGAGAATTTTTGTAATAAAGCTAGAGTTCCATTTCATTACAAAAGATATCATGTATTAAAAAAAATGTCAAGATGTCAACAATGCTTCACTTTTTTGTAAGCAAAATTTCATAACAAAAGATGTCAACAAAACTTCACATAATGTACACTACTGTCATATTCTCATCTGCCATCTTATCAACCTTGGACATTATGAGACCTACCATGGATATCTTGCACTCTGATATAATATCGAAAACAAGTTTTCTCAAGTATGGCTCAGATAGTTGGATATTCACAGGGTCACAACAGTTCTAAAGGTCGTAGTCCATCAAGTTACGGTACAAGTTGATAATCAATGGGATGTTTCTTGGGACGTATTCTTTGTAGCATTATTAAAATCCATTGTCGACTTACTCCTGATATGCAATGTTTTTCCACATCAGCTTCATTCCCTTGTAGGACTAGTACTGATCCACGCAAAATGAGAATATGATATTTGCTATAGAATTCCCCTAGTCCCCTGATTTGGACTTCTTTTCCAAACAAAATGACACACCTCTTGAGTAACGAAATCATACAGAAAGGCCTTTCAAAGTCATGATGATCAATGTACAGTGGGATACAATCCCTTTCTTCATAGATGTTAAATGACAAGTCAACTTTTGAAGGAAGCATTGTGAAAGCCTAAGGGTCAATGCACAAAGCATAAAGGTGGTGGGTGAAACCCAAACGAAAGTTATGTTACCTTTCTAAGGACAGCTCGCCGCTACCCAAGGTTCAACGCCAAAAGGAAAGATGGGTCCCGAAGGAAAGTCCGTCATAACCCAAGGGTCAAAAAACAAAGTGTAAATGTGGTGGTTGACGAATCCAAGCAATAGGCAAGTTGACTTTTGAAGGAAGGACTGCTATGACCTAAGAGTCAATGCATAAATCATGAAGGTGGTGAGTGAAGAGTCAACACACAAAATGCAATTCAACTTTCAAAAAAAGGACTGTCAGGATTTGAGTCTGATGCTTAAAGCATGAAGGTAGTGGGCAAAGTGTCCACACAAAAAAGGCAACTAAACTTCCACAGGAAGGACCAACGCAATCAGAGGGTCGACACATAAAGCATGGATAAATGGGTAGAAGGTAGGTCAAATTTTGAGTTCAACACACAAAGAGTAAACAAATGGGTGGAAACCAATGAAAAGTCAAGTTAGCTTTCAAAGGAAGGACTACCAAACCCAGAGGTTAACACATGAAGAAAAAAGGTGGTGGGTAGAAGGAAAGTTAGCTCCTGAATGAAGCTGTCAGGACCCTCGGGTGATGACCCGAAGGTCAATGCATAAAGCGTAGAAGTTTGTAGGCAGAATACCACACTGAAAGACAAGTCAAATTCGAAAGGAAGAGTTGCCAGGACCAAAGTTAGGACTCAAAGGTCAACACAAGAAGTGTAAAAGGTGTATGGGTGGAAATCTCACACACAAAAGGTAAACCAACTTCTGAAGAATGATGATTGGACCCACAGGGTCAATACGCTAAGCGTTAAAAAAGTGGTGGATGAATACCCACACAAAATGTAAATCAACTTTTGAGGAAGGAGGTGGTGGGTGAAGAACCTACACAATAGGCAGTTAACTTTTGAAGAAAGGATTTTCAAACCCAAAGGGTTTACACATGAGGCGTAAAAGAGATGGGTGAAAACCCAAAAATAGGCAAGTCACTCTTCTAAAAGAAGGGCTTCTGTACCCAGAGTGTTAGGAACTGAAGGTCAGTGCGTAATGCGTAAAAGAGGTGATGGGTGGAAATCCACACCGAAAGACAAGTCAACTTATGAAGGAAGGACTGTCGAGACCCAAGAGTCGACGCTTAAAGCATAAGAAGGTGGGTTTACGATATGGCATACCGCATGCCTACAGAGCTATTAAGAGCCTTTCATGTCATTCATATATTTTTTTATTAGCATATAGATTTTTTTACCCCAACTTAGCAGTTATTTGTAATGAATTGGTGTGATATAGCAAATTGATCTGGTATGAGTAGCTCTCATGTTTGCATCCTAGACTTATGACCAGGTATACCATGCAAAACATTAAATTTGCAAAATTCAGGCTAGGTGGGATTTTCCTTAAGTACTCTTCTCTATCCCTTTTCCTTTAATTCTTTTCACCCTTAGCCTAAATAGACCTCATCATTTGTATCCGGGTGTTAAGAAAATATTTTCATTTTTGAGATGTCTTTAAATCCATTACTGATTTATCAGTCATCCCTTGTCACTTAAAAATTATCTGAACATAATATCCTATAAATCTTATTAGGAGAATTTTGAAATCAATACATTTTTAATATTGAAGTTTCTAATTTTTCACTTAGTTCAAGCTTTTATCAGAAGTATTGGTCAGTTTTTTTAGTTCTGAAGCATTTCACACTTTTTTTTTCTGAGAATTACTTTATCTAGTAGAATTTCTTTTTTAATAAAGTAATTTCTTTTGACTTCAAAATTCTCCCGAATAAAGATTTTTAGAATTTATGGTCCATTAATTGTTAAGCTTCCATCAGTCTAGCAGAATGAAAAGTAAGAGATCTAAATAATCTCTAAAACTACTAACATTTTAAGGACACCCATCTAGTCACTCCGAGGTGTCCTCAAGGCATAGGTGAAATTTTTTTAAAGTAAAGGATTCAGTCTTCAAGACTTAGTTTAAATCCCCCCCTGAAGTCTACAAGGATTTGCAAGTCATAAGAAGGTGCATACGTGTACTTGCTTAAGTCCATCCTTATAATCTATCCTAGATTCAACCCAGAGAATCATTAGAAGCAAACTCAAGAAAAAATCAACTGAGGGGTACAGTTCCTTTTAGAACCATCTAAATGGCCTCTGTAATTAGATCCAAAACATCAAAAGGTACAACGATAAGAATCCTCTTAAACCACCACCTCTTGGTCAAGATATATCTCGATTAGATAAGTAGAGAGTCCTAATTGATAATGTCAAATAATATTGTATCCTGACGAGTCATGGACTGATTTATAGAGGCAAAGAACTTTAATTAGTTCAACATGGCTAGTAACAAGGTGATAATAATCAACCAAGTCAAAAAAATATCCATGAGGTTGGATATAGGAAATGGACCCATCTCGCGATGATTCTCTTTCACAATGAATAGACTAAAAGTCAATAAGGTTCTAGATAGGTGAGGTACCATATCCTAGTCAAGTTTAAGGCAAACTGGATAGATCAAATGCTAGACAAATATAGTGGTCTTAGCAATTGAATGCTTTCATCAAGAGCTTAGCCAAAAAGCAAACTAGCCCAAAATGAATGAGGCACTCTCAAATAGCCTGGGAGATGTTTATCCCAGCTGAACATGGATTGACCGAGACTAACCAGATGGTGTAGTCAATACAACATGTCATCAACAAGATATTTTAGGGGAGTTTCCACCACATAGAGTATAAATCATCCATTATAGTCCTACTTAATAATTGAAAGGGGTAAGATAAAACATGCTTCAAAGCAAGGGTAGGTAATCCCCTTGCTGTCAAATGTAGAAATCCTTCTACATGCAGCGTCAGGGTTTTTTTGGCTATTCTTAGATTTTTAGCATAGCCTAAGACAAAATGTCCTCCTTGAGAATTGTTACACCACATAGCCTTACACATTTTGGCTTGGCAAACAGTCAACTTGGTATCAATTAAGAGGTTAGCTCCCTCTAAAATCAATACCATGGTTTTCCCCAATAAGGATTGGAATATCAAAAAGTGTCGTGGAAGTTACTTATCTAACCCACTAGGTATCCGCCAATATAAGGCAATCAACCCAAATCCTCAAATAAGGTAAGAATCAACTGAGATATACCCCATATATCTGTTTATTAATATAGGAAATATTGATCTTATTGAATGAAGAGGAAGCAACAACACTTTCCTTATGACTTATAGAAAGGGTGGTCACATCAAATACGGGCAAAACCACTACAATAGAATCATCAGTGATACTAGTTACAACATTTGGTATAGAGGCTTTAAGTACAACACGAAGGGTTTCATGCAACACCTTGACAGGTCTCATGGCCTGCACAACAAATGAAAAATATTCAGACCCCATAGAGGAATAAGAAGTATATCTCAGTCTCCTACTATGAGGATCGTGGGGGTAGAGTAAGTAGAGGAGTTCTAGCATAACTTGCTTAGATGTTTCAAGGATCTAAGAAAGGAGCACTTCTACAAAGATAGGACCCTATCCTCTTAGGGGGGAAACTAGAATCACAACAGGTAAAGAGAATTGTGGCTGAGTCAGCTGCTATAATCACAATTATATGTTCCTTTTCCTTTGGACGCCCTTGCCTAATGTCGGGATAGGCAAGTGTTTCTATTCATTTTTCACTCTTTTATTTTAGAAGGAGCCACCAACCTGTCAATTGTCATATACTTCCCTCATTCGAATAAATCTCCCTCCTAAATCATATTAATGATTCAAAGAGGAGAGAAATTGAATAAGAAGGGACATATGACAATGTGATAAATATAAGAAAATATAAAATGTGGAGAGCCAACATATGGTAAACCTAGAAAGAATAGGTTGAGAGTGTCCACCCAAAAAAGATTGGGTGAAAACACCTTAAATTGATATCCACAAAAGATTACCTACTTAAACTACCCAAAACCAGAGAATTAGGTGTAGGTGCCTGTTTTGGGGTCAAGAGCACTCCTAAGGGGACAAATCCACTTGGTTAATTACATCTTGGGGGGTACCAAAGAATACTCTTAATAAAAGAAGTTTCACTTATATTATCATGAACTGGGGTAATAGGTATTGAAAGGAAGGTTATTCTGTGTGGGAATTCCATGATGCTTTAAAGCTCTCGCTAGGCTATTGGGCAAAAAGTAAGTCTCTCACATCTTAAATAGGTAGCAGCTCATCAACAAATAGAGCCCACGGAATAACCTAAATCATCTTGACAGTGATATGCTATTACGTCAAAGCACATTTGAGACATAAGGGTAGAGTACAAATTTTTGTTTCCCAAACGAGCAGTAGCTCATCAATATTAGGCCATGAAGGTGATATCAAAGAAGTCAAGGTACGACAGGCCTCAAAGGGGTTCAATAATAGAAAAAATAGAGTGATCCTAAAAAGTAGAAGTAACTGGGTCGAGGTGCCATGGACCCGTCATACACAACTACCAAGACCCTAAGTCTACCCGGTCATGAAGGTAGTCGACCCAACACATCCTTAGATCCCCAGTTGGCAATTCATGAATTGCATCGTCCACGGTAACCTTGGTAGCGTTAAGGTCAAAAGAAGGAAACTCCATCCTATGACTATCTGCTTGAGCTATAAGACGTGGGACTTATACCTACCAATCTGATAAGAATTCCTCAGAAAAGAAGAGAGGAGAAGGTTCAGCTACAAAACTCAAAACACTCCAAATAAAAGGACATACACCCTGTCATGGTCGGGGAGCCTTCTAACACCCTATGTGCACTAGATAACTACTTATGTAAAAAGTTTTGCTAGGCTTGCCAAGTTAGAGTAGTATGGGGACTTCTCCTCGGGACATGCAAATATGAATGTAGTTATCTAAAGTGGTCCTTAATTATTATGGAGGCCCTATTATATGGATAAGGTGGTGTCCATGCTATGCAAACCATTTTAAATCTGGCCCAAAGTCCATGCAGAAAATAACGTGCAAGTTTACAAATCTTGAATATTTTAATCATAAAAATTCATTTATCTTAAAAATTTTATTAGGATTTTTAGGACTTTAAATCCTAATAAGCCTATATTGTATCGTGGAAGCCCAAATCATAGAAAAAAACATGGAAATCATGCAGATATGTAGGCATACAAGCTTGCAATGAAGCAGGAAAATAATTCAAATCAAAATAATAAGAAAGGCCGGTGTTGCTTGGTTGGATACATATCCCAGAAAAGAAAATGATGGCTGAGGCTGCATATACATGCTCGATCCAAATTCTGTACATCAATATGAAAATACAGAATTAATATATGGGGAACGAGTGTCAGCTCCTGGTCTTCTCCACATGGTTTCCACACCAAACGCCTCAAAATTTGTGTCCGTATCTTGTTTCTGCTACATGACTCTCCTAGAATCTAAAAGTACATAAGAAAAGAAAAGTCTCAATTCTGCATTAAAATAAGGTTAGAAAAAAAGTCCACATGCAACGTATATAACAAGCCGTTCTTTATAAGTGGGGGAGCTAAATAACACCTGCAAGGAAATTATTAGAAACCATTACTTGCTCGCCCTATAGTGGTACCTGTGTGTACAGATAGAGGCACAACTCCAAACAAAAAAGTGTTCTAACACACTACCATATATTTCAAACATGCAATCATACCACAAGTACAATGCAAAAGAAGGATGTCTGGCTAAGGCAACAAATTCAACAAAAATAATAACCAGGCATCAAAAAGACTATCGAACAAACTAATTCCTAGTATAACACACCATCTAATGAAAAGTGTCTTAAACTAGTGCCTAAGTGCATGGAGTAAGTCTCCAGCTACCGTATGACTTTGACGAGGTCGCAACGCTGGCCCATCCCCAAAGTTCCAAGAGTTATAAAGCACGTCACAAGAAGAGGGGTGTCATTTAAAAGAGGCGACCTTATATATGACCTAAATTATATAGTTTAAAAGTAGAGCGGATAATACATAAATAGTGAAAATCCATTTTTTTAATAATGGCAGACATACAATGCGGGTTTGTGATGCATGTGATGCACATTATAGCCCTTGGATCCTTAGAATAATCATACTCACATCAATCCCAATGACTTAACTTGCATTGTTCATCTGGATCAACCCAGCAAGCAACGCTTTTTAAGGCATCACAACTGAAACAGGGTCACTCTCTTAACAAGCAAGACAACCATCGAGGGAATAGGCAAGCACACAAACATGCAAAATACCCACATTGTGATTTTTTGATCGAGGTACAAAACTAGCACAACGGACACCCAAAAGGGCCAACACACTTCATGCAAAATGAATGCAAGCATGCCGCAAGAAGCAGTGACTTAGAAAGATGGGCGTGTTATGGAGGTAGGGTCATGATAAATGGGTGTGTCATAGAGGCAAGGACCAAAAGATGGGCGTGCCTTGGTGGTAGTGACCCAATCAAATGAGTGTGTAATATAGGCATTGACCCGGAGATGGGTGTGCAGTGGAGGCATCGACCCAAATAAATGGGTGTGCCATAAAGGCAGTGACTCTAAAGGATTGGCGTGTCATGTAGGTAGGGACCTGAAAGATGGGTGTGCCATGGGGGCAGTGACCTAAAAGGGTGGACGTGTCATGGAGGTAGAGGCCCAAAAGATGGGTGTGCTGTGGAGGTTGTAACTCGGAAGCAGTGGCGATCCTCAATAGGGAGCATCACACAAGTGTAAATGGAAATGCAAACACATGTGCAGCATACAAACATGAAAACACAAACATGCACATACAAAATATGCACAATGCAAGTGATCTGTCAACTAGGCTGTGGTGGTCGGTCGGGCCAAAGGGATAGGTCGACCGGGCTATGGTGGCTGGTTCGGCCAAAGTGACCAGTGGACCGGGCTGGGGTGACCAATTGAACCAGAGTGACCAGTCGACCAGGCCTGAGTGGTTGGTTAAACCAATCAACATGCAGCGGTCTATCAAACTTAATTGACGGGACGATCGACACGGGACGATAGATCAAACCCCAAAAGAGGATCGGGGATCGGTCCAGGCCGACCAAATGAACTGAAGTGCTCAAATGATTGTATATATGACATGCAATATGACTTACAAACCAAAGATTCCATGAATGGTCATGCATATGAAATGCAACCAGACATGGTTCAATGACATGTCAAACTTGTCCTAACGGCCTCACATGGGAAACCTCGGGTTGACACATTTAGATTTGCGGTAGGGCCAACTCCAGCTTTAGCATGATAATGTGGAGAGCTTCCCCCCTCTGATTTCTCATAGGGAAAATTTTCCACCGTTCGTAGGGCAGGCTAGCTACAAAGCTTTTCCTTTTTCTTGAGTTCAAACTCAACAAACCATTCCAAGGGAGGTTGGGAGCATTAAAACTATGGGAAGTTGACATTCCAACCCAGTGAGATTAAAACCTAAGACTTACAAAATGGGGGATCACTCGGCTTTGAGTATGAGTAACCAATGCATGTGATTCCTAACTTAGGGCTTCTTCTAGGAGAATCAACAATCCATGACATAGGTGGCTCAGTTGGCCGACACATGTCGTCCGTCACCCTCACCCCACATAGGCAATTGAATCCACTCGACTAGATCAGATTATACCTAAGGCCGCCCAAGGGATAAGAAAATCTCACCACAGTGATGGTTACAAATGCGTTTTATTTATGCTGAAGGAGAGCCAACATTTTTTGAAAAATTTTAGCGGTGCTCCGGTGAACTTCAAAAAAACCTCCGATGAACTTCCCCATGGAAGAATGAAGCTCCCCTTTGGCGTAGGAGAGTGGCTGCCTCGATCCCAAGCTCTGATGGTGCTCCTCCTAAGAAAAGGTATATATCTCCTCTAGCTTAAGAGAATTTCCACTTTCCTCAAGCTCCTCCTCAAGTAGATTCTCTCACCATATGTGGAAGAAGAGAGGAGGAAGAAGATGATAAGGAGGGGGAAGAAAAAAAAGATGAAGGAGGAGAAGAGACTTGCTCTCTCTTTAAAGATCTCCTCAAATGCACGTCCAAAAGCTTATTCAAGCCTTCCAAAGCTTTCCTCTAAAGGCTTTCCTTTGAACCCTCACCGGAGAAGAAGAAGGAGGAGAAGGGAGTAGCTACCACCCTCTTTTAGTAAAAAGGAGACTAGCTGAAATGAAGGGGAAAATGTAGGTTAAAAACCTCTCCTCATATAAAATGACAAAAGTGCTCCCCAAAAGGGGCATTAGATCCTTCTAGATGAGGGCAAAAGGGTCTTTTGCCATCTCCCCTAAAGTTCCTTGGCGAAATAGCATCAAACAAGGCTCTAAAACAGTGTCGGAGTGGACCTTTTCATGACCTAGCCCTCAATTGGCGTCAAGGCTCTAGAAATTTGTGAAAGTGGCACCTAGGTGCTTTATTCTCTTGATTCTAGCTCCTAAGTGCTGGTTTTGGGCGCTTAGATGCCAGTCTCTCAATAAAAATGGCCAGAATGGCCTGTTTTGGGCCCCTAGGAACCCATAAAAAAGTCTAAGTGCCAAAATGGAGTCTTAGACCGCTAAGGGCTCATGCTAAATGGTTCATAAAGGTATTTTGAGTGAGTGGGCCCTCTCGAGGATGGACCTGGAATGCCGGTCTAGCCTGTAACTCTAATTTTTGTCAGGAATGCCTGATGAATAGTCTTTTCGATCCGAAAGTTATGGAAGACCCCATGTGAGTGAATCGTGGTCCTATAAATTTAAATGAATCATTTAGGTTATACATTTATGAAAGAAATTGATGATAATGGTTGTACTAAGCCGCGACATGGGTAGTGTGTCCCGAACCCTGATTTCCCATAGCGTGCATGAGTGGACTCCATGCCTTCCTAAGGTCATGAAAAGTTTCGGATGAGAGTGTGGTGACTTCTAATGATCACATTAGGTTCTAAAAATGCCTCACATCCTAGATAGGATTCCAATCAGAAATTCCACAGGCTGGGCTAAAATGCCATCAAATCTAGCTTCTTACCCCGAACAAGCTCCAGGAAGTTCCGGGTGTGCGTCTAAACTATCAAACATTACGAACATACCGTAAACTATCCTAATTCATGAAAGTGGACACCCTACTCATGAAATTGAAAATTGATGTACAAAGGACCCCCAACGAGTGTGTTGCACAGTTAAGGCTCAGTGCACTTATTGGAAGCTGCTCAATTTTTGATCAAGCTCAAGTTAGTAATAAGGCTACACAACCTAAGCAACCAAAAAGAGTCAAGTACCCTAAGAAGGAGAAGCTACAAGATCCATATCCATTCCTAGGAATATGGGGGAGCAATGCACACGGGACTTACATCCACCCCGACAGCGAGTTCACAGGTCGTAGATGCATGACCCAAAAAAGTAGTTCAGAGGCCTTAGAGGCATGACCACAACTGGTAGATTCAGGGGCCATAGTGGCATGAACTATGAATTGGTTTAGGGATAGTAAAAGCATGACCTAGAAAATTGGTTCAAAGGTCGTAGAGGCATGACCATCTCTGGTAGGTTTATGAGCCATTGAGGCATTCCTTATGAATGTGTTTAGGGGTTGTAAAGGCATAACTAACATTGTGGTTCAATATTTATAGAGGCATAACCATAAAAATAGGTCTAGAGGCCGTAGGGGCATGACCTAGGAATGAGTTCAGAGGTCATAGAGGCATGACTCAACCCTGTGATTCAGGGGGCCCAAGGGAATGACCACTCAACACCGAGGTATTAGAGCCTCAAACACCTTTGCATCAATAATAAGGATTGTCAGGCTATACGTTGCTCATGCATAGAGGGTAGGTTGGCTATGAAGCCACCCATCACTTTAATGAGAAATGCCATGGGGACTTATATCACTCTCTAAGTGGTAACAATTTAACTAGATCAAGGAGGGTCGTAAAGTTCACATCTGAGGACTAATCCGCATTGATTAGTTAGGAAAGAGAGCTAAGGGGTCCAATCCTTCCTACAAATTAATCGAGGTTTGTACCTCAACACCCATGCTTCATCAGTGAGGTCTACCATGTGTATTTTATGTCACTCATGAGAGGAAGGAAGGTTGGATAGAAAGCTACCTGTCACTTTAATGAAGAATGACATGAGGCCTCGCATCACTCACTAAGCAGTAACATGTTGAGTACATCAAAAAGAGAATGCTAGTGAACTTCAGTTCTTCTTTAAGGACTAGTCTGTATTGATCAGTTAGAAAGGAGAACCACAAGACTTTGATCCCTCTTATGAAATGATAGAGGTGCGTACCTCAACACTCATGCTTCATCAATGAAGACTATCATGCGGAATTTGTACCGCTCATGAGAGGAAGGAAGGTTGGCTAGAAAGTTTCATGTCACTTTAATGAGGAATTCCATGGGGCCTCACGTTGTTCACTAAGCGGTAACAAGTTAACTAGGTCGAGAGGTCAAATTTGATTTTCATCAAAATTTTGGTTTGAGCTTAATTGATTGATCAAGATTGCGTAGATGATTATCACAAGAGGTTCAAAAAAAATTTAGAATGATTTTGAATTAATTTGAAGGGTCAATTTGGTAGATTCCATGGTGGATTTGGACTTCACTACACCTCTGAGTACTAGTCCGCATTGATCAATTAAGACGGAGAGTCAAGACACTCAGATGCCTCCTATGAACTGTTCGAGGTGCATAACTCAAAAATCTAAACTACATCTTGATGAATACTAAGATTTTTACATCATCACTTGAGAGGTGGTGAAGGCTGGCTAGAAAGCCAAGCAACAAAGCTATGACGTCAAGCGACAAAATATTCTCATGGAGGGACCAACTAGAACATTATGTGGTCCAAGAAGCACCAAAGTCGGATGGTTGAGAGGCCAAAACTGGATACTTCATCCATGAGGAATGCACTTGAGACTTCTATCCATTTTGGACAGAGTGTTCAGGGGCTATAGAAGTAGGACTCTGAAGCAACCAAGGTGTTAGAACCTCGAATGCCTACACTACGTTTGTGAGGACTTCTGTCAGACCTTACGTCGCACTTTGAAAGGTAGGTGAGTTGGCTAAGGAGCCCAATAATAAATCTAAGAGGACAATTAATGAGATGATCTCCTAAAAGGACTGACTAGAACGTCATCTAATTTGAGATGTACTAGAGAAGATGGCTATAAAGCTGAAGATTTCAAAAGATAGGATGTATTCATAACAGAGCAGACTTTAAGGTCTTAGGGCTCGAGATACATCGAACTATGTGGCCAGGAAGCATAAGGATCATCATGAGATGAAACACCCTCATAAAAGAAGCAACTAAAATTTTATAAGGTTTGAGAAGCGTTAAACACTAGCCGAGCACATCAACCTAGCAATCCAAGATGGGTTGATAAGACCAACCGAAGTGTTCCTCATCGTACACAACATCAAGTTATCATCAGATACAAAAATATCACGACCATACATGAATTCGCTGACCATTTGAAGCATTCCTAACCAATGCATCATGTCCCTTAACAAGGTGATGAGAATCAACCAAGTCAAATCTGGTGTCAAACGAGTTCGGATGAACAAAGAGATCCAACCTCATAGTAACTTTCAAACTTTTAGTGAGGTAACGCTTGCCGGAGAGTTTTGCGAATGTGAGAATAACCGGCTCAAGCATGGACTGATCAGACTAGCATAGTTCTCAGATTAGTATGACTTGTAACTTGACATGGTAATTAGAATTAGCCAAGTCTAATATCAAATAGGACATGGAGTAGGTATCCTGCCTATGCATGTGAAATGACACAGGAGATATGTATCCAGAACCTGCATCAAGCAAGAAATTATACAAATGAATAGCCTAAGGTAACATTCTCGTAGTGTAGTTGAACATCTAATTGTTTTGACAAAACATGGATCAGTGGCAAACCCGATACAACATGTTGCTCGATGGGGTGGACAACACCAACCAAGCCGATCAAAAATATCAACGGGGTTATATGACCTAGAACAGTCTAACCGCTAGAGTGCTTTCACATAAGAACTAGTGAAGCGGCTTTCACCGGGGATCCATAGATTAGCCATTAGGTGGACACAACATGGCACTCATCATGGAGGATAGGATTGACCAAAGTAGTTGAGAAAATAATGGGGTTACATGACTTAGAATGGTCTAACCACCAGGGTGCCTCATGAGCACTAGAGATGTAACTCTCGCTTGTGGACTTTTACAGGTGTGAGAATAACTAGCATAAGTAAGGACTAACCAAGCTAGCATAAGACTCAAAGTAGTACGACATGCAACTTAACATGATGAGTAAGATCAAACAAGTCGAGGGAATCACTGAAGAGGCGATCTCCAAATGTACCCATGATAAAACTCATGTTGGGGATACCTTCAAGGTTCCACCAATGCTTCGTATGGATTTGAGCATCTCATTCTGATGTGGTGGACAAACTCAAAAAAATCATAAGAGGAATCAAAAAGGTGCTTGATGCATAGAACGATCTGACCTCGTAACACATTTGCATGATTTTAGGAATGTGGCCCAGAGTGGGGATTTCAACTGATTTGGTCGACATTGTTGCCGGCATAAAGATACTCATCTTATTCATGGACTAATCAAAGCTACATAGTGCTTGAATTAGTGCAACACACACTTCTAAATGGCGAGCAAAGTCCACCAAATGAGTTAAAATACTATAGAGTATCGAGAATTGGATTCATAGATGTATAACCTCAGGGTGTTTTTAATAAACCATAGCTAAGCATAGACCACACTAGAGATTTCTTCCACAATAAGTAATGTAGTTCTTATCAAGGAAAACAACACAATTCGATCGGGCATTGAGGATCCAGATTAAGCACAGATTAGCTATGTGAGTGAGCATTTTGACTGATACAACATGCCTACTAGCAAAGCAGTGAATTATTCAAATTAGGTGGACTAAGTGGTCCAACCCACATAGGATATCCTAACTAAGAGTCTATTAAGTGAGAATCTCAGTGGAGACTCCTCAAAATTTGATAGGGTAGTTCTTGTCAAAAGAGTAGCACAAAGTAATCAGACCCACAATGGCTCATCTCAGAAAAACATCCCAAAATAGGGATTCCACAAAGGCTTATAGAGTAGCTTTTACATGAGAAAGACTGGGGTAGCCCAACATGTAGAAGGAGATTTTATCAACACCTCTAATGAGGTGACCCAATTGGAGATTTTTAATTTGGGTATGAAGGTACTTTGCTTAGGCACAGATCAGCTAAGTAAGCTTAGTTTTGTAGCCAATACGACATGCCTCTTCTTGATAAAGAGATAAGGATCACTCACACTATGAGGATGTTGAGATGGGGGTTAGATTATGATGATGGTCTACCCATGAAAAATGTCTAAACACAATCCATAGAGGAATTTCAATCACATTCGTTCAATGTGAGTGGGATAATCATGTATTAAACATTCATAAGGATGAACGAGATGTGTACATTAACCATACTCATGATGAGTGAGAGTATTAGTCTTCGGACCCTACATAGAGTGGATCAATGGAAGACTGTGTAAGAGAAAGGCAAGGCTTCTCTTATATAGATTGGTGGTTGCACCATGTATAAGCCACTAGTAGGACTTCCAATTTGCCTAATATGTGAGGCAACAATTAAATTAAGAGAAATACAAGGTTTCTCTTACATGAATCTGTAGTAAACAACGAGTGATCTTTTGACAGACATATGGTGATCACCACAATAATTTCACATAATGAAGAGATATCAGAATGAACATTTTTTGGTTGCTCCGAAATTGTATTACAAATGGCATATGCTTTGAAAAGTGAATTTCTTCAAAAAGTACAATGAGTACATGAAAAAGATCTAAGCAGCGTATCTCTTCAAGTATCGCCTGTTGATAGGAGGCATTGGTTAAGATCTATTTGCATCAATAAGCAAGAAGGGTAGTTCAACTTTCAGATGAAGGGCCACTAAACCCTAGGGGTCAACCTTCAAGGTGTGAAAACATGTGGGTGAGGAGTCCATGTACAATGGCTAGTTGTTCTTCCGAAGGAAAGGCTACCACAAACTGAAGGTCAACTCGTGAAGCATGCAGAACACATGGGTGAAGAGTCTACGTATAAAGAGGCAAATCAACCTTTGAGGAAGGGCTTCCAGATCATAGGGTCAACAAACAATGAGTGAAAATATATGATTGAAGAGTCCACATACCATGACTAGCCATTCTTCTGAGGAAGGGCCGCTGGACCCAGAGGGTCAATGCATGAAGTGTAAAAGTGTTGGTACTTGGGGATCTCCATTTCAATGATTGAGGTTTCTCTCCCTTGTTCTTTTCATTGAACTTGAACTCGAATGCAAGTTATATGGGAGTGTGGGCCCTTTGGTTGCATTACAATCTGATGTTTATTTATTTATTTTCCTTACTTTTCAACTGTGGGTGAAGAGCCCATGAGAAAGCAAGCTAATCATATGAAGGAAGGGTAACTAGACTGATCCACCTTAAAATCACCTATTTTTATGTACATTTTATGCTCAATTTTTAAGGACATTTGTCGGTCAACTTTTTGATGATTTGAAAATATGAATATGAAAATAATTTTTGAGATTTAATTTAATATAATAGATATATAGTCTGAGTTTTAAAAGTAGTATGTTTTAACTTTTGAAAAAAATGAGACTAAATGGATCTCATCAGTCCAATAGTTTGCATAATCATGCCTGATATCGTGAATATTACAACTTCCCAAAAGATAAGTGTAGACCTCGGTAATAGAACCAATCCTGCAAACTAAGGGATTTGTGACATCTGTTTGGTCTGTGAACCTTTTATGTGTGACCGAAAAGTTCCCATTCTAATACAAAGATTAAATAGGGTTTATTTTACCTGGGTTCCAAGTTCCCTATAGAGGCAAGTCCCTATAGTTAATTACATCTCAAATAACTGGGGCACTTGAGAAAACTCTCGATAATAATCAGAGGCACTAGTCTTCAAGATTTTAAAGTTTAGGTTTTGATGGTAGGACATGGAAAGGCAAATGGGAGTGCCTCAAATATGAATAGTTATTTTAGGAGTCCAAAGGAAGGAACAAGTAGGGGATGTCATAAATCCTGTGGAGAAACCTCAGTGAGTTCCCAGACTATCCTACTGTGTGGTTGTGTTTTAGAGAAGATGTTATTTGAGTGTTCAATCCTGTCAATTTTATTATTTGGGACTTACACTTGCATAATAATTGGTTATGCAAATAGCCCGAAGATATAAGAGGGTTTGCGTTGTGTCACATGATAACCTCGAAACCTAGGGAGAGTTAGGACTTACACTGCACAACATGGTTGTACAGGAGCCTAAAGAGGGTGTGAGGATTTATATTGTGCTGGACAAACTACCTTGAAGTCCTATGGTTTGTTATTTAGACTAGGAAAGAGATTGCTGAAGAAAATCCTCTTGTTTCTTGGTCTGAGTTCCTTGTCGTGCTGCCCACTAATTTAGCTTCGAACTTTCTGCCGTCACGATGGCTCCAGGGTTCAAGTGCTTAAGATTGGGATTTATGTTTCACAGTTATGGTGTCAAAATTTGGTTTTATTTTGTTTTTGTTTTTGTTTTGCATGCAGAATAAGCAAATTGCAGGTAAGCAAAAGGTACTTGAAAAGTAAAATGAAGTAAAATAAAATGCTGTAGATAAACTGTAAAAGCATACCTGGGCATCTGCTACTGTTGCATGATTAATATTGCAAGTATAGTATGATTTATAACAGATTTAAAAAAAACACTTGCAAAAAAACTAAATAAGTCTAGAAAACCCAGTATAAATGTTAGAAAAATGAGTCGTAGAAATCACAAGCAAAAGAAACCTTTAGCCACATATGAAAGACCAGGATTGGTGTAAGACATTGGTAGAAGTGGGGGCTCAAAGCTGGACTGTGTGCTTCTTGATCTTGAAAAAGAGTTACCAGTCTGACAATCTATAGAAGACAGTCATTAACCTCAATCCAAGTGACCGGCCATGGACCTTTATAAATTTTCATGAAAAAATTCTTTAATTTTCATGCAAAAGTTATTGTTTAAGTCTCTTTTTATGCAGAGTTCTTTTTAACATGCAAAAGAAATTCTTATTTTATTTTTGTAAATATTTTTTGAAGTCGTATAGTCTACAGGCTAGTCACTCTAATCGTGCTAGAACTACTGACAACCTAAGAGTGTCATGGGTAATGATCTCACGAAGAATCGGTGAATAGTATCATGGATCCTTCCCACTCCCTTATTGAAGATCCTTGCGGTAGGAGATACTATTCTAATAATCCCACTTCATATCCCTCATTTAAGCACACATAAGCAATATCATCATTACCCTCGCCACCTAGACCCTAAACTTATCCTAGTCCGATGATCCATATGTGGCGTTAACAAAGCTCCCCAATTACCAGGTCTAAGCTCAAATCCAGGTGTACTGGGTTTCATTGTAGGTTAAGTCATTGCGGGGATTTCACCATTGATTTAATTAAGGAAGCATGAACTATGTCTCAGTGCATCCTCATGTCTAGAGTCTTAATCAATTTGTGAATCAGGATCAAGTGTCAAGTTTCATTATTTATTCAAAAATTAGGTGGATGAACACTCACCTAGGGCATGCTCCTAAAATCTAAGAGACTTATATTGAAAAATAGGTGAATGAACTCTCACCTAGGGTGTGCTCCTAAAATCAGGAAGCCTATGTTGAGAAATAGGTAGATGGACTCTTACCTAGGGCGTGCTCCTAAAATCTAGGAAGCCTATGCTAAGAATTAGGTGGATGGACTCTCACCTAGGGTGCGCTCCTAAAATCTCAGAAGCCTACACTTTAACTTGTGCTTAAAGTGATTCAAAGTGTTCTACCCCCAATTAAATGTTTTTCCAACTAATCCTCAAATATTTCTAAGTGTCTTCCAAGTGATTAAATCAGAAATTCTCATTTTTTGACTTAACCATTTAAAAGAAGTTAAATAAAAGAAGGATGAGGCAGACCCACTTCCAAAACTAGTAAAGTCAAGAGGGAAAACAAAGAGTGGATCAACCTAAAAGCTTTTAAATAACAATCAATTAAAACCCAAAGCAGTGGGAAAAAAGGGGTCCGTAAAACTAATTCTAAATTGCATGTAAATCAACACTTAAATGCTACATAAATCTTGCCAAAATAGTGCGTAGATTGCCTCAAATCTAGTCCGCAAAATGCCTTAAAATATTGATTAAAATAACCCCGCAAATGATGGGTTTAATGCCTCCAAAATAGTAGAAAAAGCTCTCAAAATTAGCCCCAACACAATAGACAAAGCTCTCAAAATTTAGTACCAAAATAGTAAATAAAGATATCAAAATCAGCCCCAAAATAATAGGAAAAACTCTCAAAATCAGCCCTAAAATAGTAATTTTAAAATTCTCAAACAGCTCTCATGTAAGCTCAAAGCATCAATTTTAAATATCCCAAAATTAGCTAGGAAATCCATTCTAATATAGTGTGTAAACTCTCCAAAATCAGTTAACAAATTGCCTTTAAAATAATACGTGAATTAGTAGGCAAAGCCCTAAAAATCACAATGTTTAAACCCACCAACCAACAGGTAAAACAACCCCCAAGGGAGGCATTCAGAAATAAAAGAATATAGACCTGCAGAGAAGCATTCAAGCCCTGGAATAACGATCATCTCAAGCCTTATAGTATTCCCTTTAGAGTGCTTGAAGCACACAATCAATAAATGAGTATTTAAGATCAACAAGTAAATGGTCATTGGAACCTCACAATGTTTGCATTTAAGTGCTTGAAACATAAAACCGGCAACAGAACATTTAAGATCAGCATGTAAATGGTCATTGGAATCTCACAATATTGCATTTAAGTGCTTGAAACATAAACCAAGAAGTGAGCATTTAAAATCAGCAATAACGTATAATCAAAATAGTGTTTATAATTCTCCAAAATTAGTAAGCATGTATGGCCAAAGCAGCATTTTACTCTTCCAAAAAATGCAAGTTTATAAGGCTCAAAACAACATCCATGTCATTCTAAAACTTCCAATTCACCAAGTAGGCCTACAAAAACTGAAGTTTATGTGTATTGTAAAAGATAATGCTTCATGAGCTAACTTAATATCTGTAAACTTCATAAACATATTCATCAACAAATTCCTGAGCTTAAATTAAAATAAAACTCCCTTATCCATTAAGTAACAATGTTCTATATAGATCAGAGATGAGTTCACACAAGCTTTCAACAATGGCATTCGAACATGGAGCCTAAATTTTGAGGGTGAAGGAAAATATTTCACGATTAAATTTAATAGAAATTTATCAAGATCAGGAGAGAACAAATTTACTTGGGAAAGATTTCAATACCCAAGTACCACATGAACATCCCATGGAAGATTTAAACAATTCCATGCATTGAACATGGGGTTCAATTCATTAAATATGAATACATTTATGGATGTGAAATTACTCATCGCATGCTAATAATTACAAAGTTATTGGAGATTTTGAGCTAATCATAAGCATCTTATAATAGCTATCATGAATAATAAAATCGATTAGCAATGTTGGGAGAATAAAAGATCCAAGATGAACCATTGAAACTTGTTTTAAGATGCTTAGAAATGGAAACCATTTGTTCACAATAGAGAAACAGTCTTCGGAATCTTGCAGCTTGGATGATCAAAAGAGGAAGAAGCAGGCAGCTGGGGTTTTATCGAGTGAAAGGACCGAGCGGGGGGCAGGGATCTTCGACGCTGTGAAGAGGAGACCAGCCGAGTGGGAAAGGCGAAACATGTCCTAATGCCGAGAGGGGAGAAGGTGAGTGGGATTTATCAAGAACAGGGAGGATGAATTTGTTGAGGAACTGAGCTTCGACGCAATGAAGAGGAGACAAGCTGAGGCGAGCGGGGCTTCGATCAAAATAGGCAAAGGCGAGCAGGAGTGGGATCAAGCGGTGGAATCTAGTGCAAAAGTAAGGAGTTTAATGCAGGGAGAGTTTCAGCATGGGGAAGGAAGAGGCAGGGCTAACAAACAAAAAGAAGAATCAAAGAGGAGTAGCTTTTGGGTTGCAGAGGAGGAGCGAGGGTGAAGGAGGATGCCGAGAGATGGACGAATTTTTTTGGGCGAGCGGCTTGGGATTTTGATGCTAAGGGAGCTTCAATGTTGAGCAAAGAAAAGGCGAGCAACTTCATCGTGTGGAGGAAGGGGCATGTGGGATTGAGCGTGGGGAGGAAGAGGGAGTCCAACGAGTCTTGAGCACGAGAAAGGGAGTGGCGGAAGCTTTTCGGTGCATAGAAGGGAGCGAATTTTGGTGCGTGGAGGAAGAGAATCTATGAGCTGGAGAAGCAAATCTGAAGTATTCGGTGCAGAGGAGAAGAAGAGGAGTGGCTTCTTTGCATGAGGCCTAGAGCCAGAGGAAGAAGACAAGCTTTCTCTTAGAATGGAGCGAGGCTGAATTAATGAATGGAGCCGTTACATGAAGCAATTGGCGGACTTCCGTAAGCAGGGAGGTTGAATTGGAAATAAAATTACCAACTGATTATATTTAATTAAGACAAATTTCAATAATTTATTTGAATTTTGAAGTTTAAAATTCTCATTTAGGTGAGTTGGTGTCTAGGCTGTGCTCAGCCAGAGTCCAACCTGAATTGAACCCGAGTTGAACCTGGGTTGAGCCAGGGCCCGCGCCCCGCTAATTAAAAAATGTGCATCAATTTTCATGTCGTTTGTACAAGTGCCTAACCATAGTGATATGAGTGTCATTTCTAACTAAGTTTGATGTTCCGGATGAGCCAGCGCAGTCCGTTTTGTCATCCGGGGTCGTCCAAACAAGTTCGACGACGGTTGGGACAAAAAAAAAGTGTCAAATTTGTGCGTGTAGCGAGTACGTTGCTGAGTCACGAAGGGTTCACCTAAGTCTGTTTGATCCTATAGGAACTCATTTTTGGGCCCTCTACATGTTGGTCCTTAGCCCTTGCAACTAGGAGTTAAGTGCTTGGAACCACTCATGCGAGTTCTTCACAAAACGAGTCAAGAAGTGGTTTTAAGTTCTACGGGAGATGGGATCCATTACTAGTCTGTTAAGATGGTCAACAAGGAACTCCTAAGGCTAGATTTTGGGTTCTGGGAGTAGGAAACTAAGACCTCAATAAAAATGAGGTCAACAATATTATGCTTAAATGAAGGGCATTTTAATGATTTTGGTTGCAGGTGTAAGTAAAAGATTTTAAGAGTAAAAAGGAGCAAAAATACATCAAAAATGAGCAAAAATGGGCTAAATAAAAGTAAAGTACCAACCCAACTGAACTGATGCTTAGGCGTCAGGATCTGACGCCTAGGCATTAGATGCATAACTTAGCTGACGTCTAAACATGATGGTTGGGCGCCTAGGTGCCACAGTTACTTTCTAGAAGATTCATTGAATGAGGCCAAATTTTGAAGAGATGCCTGAAGCAACCCTTAGTCATTTTTGAAGCTCTATAAATATGGATTGATTTCAAAGGGCTAGGGGGTCAAATTTAGAGAGACTCATAGTGAGTGAGTGTGCTAAGTGTGTGAGAAGTTTTTTTTTGAGTTTTTGTTTATTTATGGAGTTTGCGAGTCTTATAAGTGTCGTTGGAGTCAGAGAAGTCAGAGAACTTAAAAGGAGTGCTTGGGGAACATTCCAGATAAGTATTTGTATCTTTGTACTTTGCATTGAAGTTTTATAAATATGTTTTGTTTTATTAACCTCATGCTTTGTGAGTAATTTTATTTTCTTTCTCCTTGAAATATGAAGTAATTAAGTAAGAGATTTTTTATTTTGTTTGGAACTTCTTTTATTCCTAAAAATTATGATGATATTTTTACTGGTCTTTCATTTAATTTACAAATTGGCTACTTGTACTGTTAAAACATGTTGAAGAACTTATAGAACCAAAAAGGCTAAGATTTCTTGACTTGTAAGTATCACATTTTGTCTTGGAAAAAGCAGTCATGATCGTCTATAGGGGGTTGCAAATAAATAAGGAGATAAGATTTGTTGGGCGTAGAATTGATGTTTCTAGAGTGACAAGCTAGATTCTCTTATCAATTTGGTCTAGAGATTAGATCTAAGGGTCATTGGTAGGTCCTACAGAGAGGGCACAGTGGGTAATCTAGGGGTGAGAGACTAGAACCTACCCAACACTACTATACATGCCGACACCAACTTTAGATTAGCCAAAGTTCTTTGCACAATTCAAAAGAATGTAAGGAAATAGGTATGCTTCTGTTTGTCATAATACCACATTTAAGTTCCTAATGAAATTTTGAAATCCTTCACTAATTATGAATTATTAGCATGGAGAAAGTCTTCTTATATATATTATCTAAGTCATTACATTTACTTTTATTTACATACTATAGAATTTAGTAAACTTAATTTTCATCTTTAGATAATTGTTGCATTCTTAAGTAAATTTTTCCTAAAGTCAAACTTCCTGTATTTTGTTTTGATGCTTCCTGTATTTTTTTTAATTATTTACATGTTGTCGGTTTGCTCGAGGGATCGATACTGAGTTTTGTAAATAAAACTCTATATTACTTGAAATAATACATATACTTGCGTAGTACCCCTATTGAAAAAGATATTTCTTTAATCATTTTACCTTTGTTCTCACTAGCCGCTAAATTAATTTGGGTCAAGTTTTTGTCATATTAAGGAGCATAAGTATCTGTGTAATTGCAGGAAGGGTCAGGTTTTTGGCACCGTTATCGGGGAAAGCGATGAAACAATGAAACTTTACAAGAAATATCTTTAATAGGAATTATTTTTAAAACTTTATTTTTTATTGCTATAAATTTTTGTTTTTAATTTTTTTGAAATTTTCAAAAATTACAAAAAATTACAAAAATTTAAAAATTTTAAAAACCAACAAGAGAAAAAAAATATTTTAATTTATTTTATTCTTTGAGTATTTTATTTTTTGAATTTTTATTTTTGTATGCAAAGTTCATGATCTAAAAGTTTAGTACCCTACAATTCTGAATTAGAAAGAACCATAAGAAGAATTTATAAGAAAAAAACAACTTCACAAGTTTCAAGAAATGGCAAAAATATCACAAAATAATAATGAAAGTTTTACTAATGAAAACGAACATCAAAATTTACAAAGACCACTAAGAGACTATGCTAGCCCTACGACAGATGAAGTTTTCTTAAGTATTCAAGTTCCCGCTGTAGAGGCTAACTAATTTGAACTTAAAACTGCAATAATACAAATGGTACAAAATAATTAGTTTGGGGGAACACCAACAGAGGATCCTAATTTACATCTTGTGAGTTTTCTTAAACTTTGTGCTACATTCAAATATGAGGGCATATCAAATGATGCGATTAGACTTAGACTTTTTTCTTTTTTCTTAAAGGATGAAGCTAAGATGTGGTTAAACTCATTAGCACCTGGATCTATTAAAACTTGGGGAGAAATGGCATAAAAATTTCTGGAGAAATATTTTCCTCCTTCAAAAACTGTTAAGCTTAGAAATGATATTACATCTTTTATTTAGTTTGAAGGCGAGTCAATTTATGAGGCTTGGGAACTATTTAAGGAACTCCTTAAAAAGTGTCCACATCATGCTTTACCTAACTGGTTAATCATTCAAATATTTTATAATAGGTTAATAGGATCCTTTAGATCTATAATTGCCACTACTGCTAGAGGATTTTTATTCTCAAAATCATTTGGTGAAGCTCACGCCTTAACTGAAGAAATGGCCACTAATAGTTTTCAATAGCTCTCAAAAAGAGTAAATCCTAAAAGAGTGGCTAATATTCATGTGATAATGATGCTTTAACTATTTTAGTTGCTCAAGTTGCTTTGTTATCTAAGAAGTTACATAATTATGTTATGAATTTTTCTCAAATACCTCAAGCAAGTGAAGAAAATTTATTAGGACAAACTTATGATTCTCAATCATTAGAAATGTTATATGTAGTTGCTAATAAACATAATAATCTATATTCAAACTTTTATAACCCAGGTTGGAAAAATCACCCTAATTTTATCTAGAATAATTTTGGTGGTGGAAATCAACAATGGGGGAACAATCAAGTGAATTCAGTAGAAAACTGGAACAATCAAGGTAGTTCTAACTATAGACCTTCTTATCCTCCTAACTTTAATAACAAATAACCTAAGGAAAAGAAGTTGTCTATAGAAGAAGTAGTTTTGCAAATGCGTAATCAGAAACAAAGTCAAAGTGCCGCAATAAGAAATACTGAGAATCAACTGGGACAAATTGCTAATGCGCTTAGCAGTAGACCCCAAAGAACACTTCCTAGTAATGTTGAAGTTAATCCTAAAGACAAAGGAATAGAACAAGAGCAAATTAAAATTTTTAAACTTAGGCGTGGAAAGGAATTAAAAGTTGGAATTCAAAAAAGAGATTGAAGTTGAGAGAGAGATTAAAGAACCTAGAGAAAATATTTCTAAAGATCAATAATGATCTATCTCTCCAACTAAAAATGATTTAGAAAGACCACCACGATCTTTTCCTCAAAGAATGAGACAACAAAAGCTTGGTCAACAATTGTCTAAATTTTTTGAGATATTTAAGAGCTTACAATCAATATTCTATTTGTAGAAGCTTTAGAACAAATGCCTAGTTATGCCAAATTTATGAAAGATATATTAAACAAGAAAAGAAAGTTTGAAGCTTATGAGACCTTTGTACTAAGTAAAGAATATAGTGTAATAATTCAAAAGAAGCTTCCTCAAAAGCTCAAAGACCTTGGTAGCTTCACAATACCATGTGTTATTAGAGAGAAATTTTTTGAAAAAGCCTTATGAGATTTGGGAGCTAGCATTAATCTCATGCCTTTATCAAGTTTTTAAAGGTTAGACTTAGGAGAGATTTCTCCCACTACTGTAACCCTTCAGTTAGCAGATCGATCTATTACTTATCCTAAAGGGGTTATAGAAGATGTACTTATTAAAGTGGATAAATTTATCTTCCTTATGGATTTCAGTGTGCTAGACATGAAAGAAGATAAGGAAATTCCTATTATTTTGTGGAGACATTTCTTTGCTACCAGACATGTTATGATTGATGTGCAAAAAGGAGAGTTAACCATGAGAGTTACTGACCTGGAAATAACATTTAATTTTTTAAAGTCAAATAAGTATCCTATTAAAGAAATATGTTATAGGATGGATATTTTGGATTATATGATTACTAAACATTATAAAAAAATTTTAAGTCATTTCTCAAGAAAAAAATGAAGTGATATTAAATCAGGAAGGAATTGATAGAGAAACTGGAAGTGATATTGAAGAAAAATCAACAGCAATAAATGCTGAGAATACTAATTATGTTTAGGAAAACTTTGAGATTTTAGATACTACTGAAAATAGTAAATCTCTAATCCCTTCAATTGAAAAACGTCCTAAACTTGAGACAAAAGTTCTTCCTACACATTTAAAGTATGCATTTTTAGGAAATTCATCTACTTTACCTGTTATAATATCCTTTGAGTTAACTAAATATAAAGAAGAAAATTTATTGGAGACATTACAAAATCATAAAAAAGCTTTTGGTTGGACATTAGGAGATATTAAAGGAATCAATCCTTTAATCTGCATGCACATAATTTTAATGGAAGATGACTGTAAACTCAGGGCTATACTCAAAGAAGATTAAATCCTATGATGAAAGTAGTGGTAAAAAAAAAAATTTAAAGTGGTTGCATGCTGAGATTTTTTATTCAATTTAAGATAATGCATGGTTTAGTCCTATTCATTGTGTTCCTAAGAAATGAGGAGTGACTGTTTTCATAAATGAAAAGAATGAATTAATTCCAACAAAATAAGTCATTGGATGGCAAATTTGTATTGGCTATCAAAAATTAAATATCGCCACTATGAAGGATCACTTTCCTTTACCTTTCCTGGACTAAATGTTGGATAGACTAAGAGAACATGAATACTTTAGCTTTTTGGATGGATATTCTAGTTAGCACCAAATACCTATTGCTCTAAAAGATTAAGAAAAAACTACATTTACAGGACCATATGAGACTTTTTCTTTTAGAAGAATGCTCTTTGGTTTATGCAGCGCATCTGCAACTTTTCAAAGGTGTATTAATGTCTATTTTCTGTGACTTAATTGAGAAATAAATTGAAGAGTTTATGAATGATTTCTCAATTTTTGGAACCTCTTTTGATTCATGCTTAGATATTTAGTAAAGGTTCTAAAACGCTGTGAAGAAATGAATTTAGTTCTCAATTGAGAAAAATGTCAACTTATGGTCACAGAAGGGATTTTATTTGGACATAAAATGTCTAAAAATGGTATGAAAGTGGATGAAATAAAAAATCAAATTATAGCTAAATTACAACCTCCTAATTCAGTAATTATTGTATGAAGTTTACTAGAACATGCTGGATTTTATAGGAGGTATATTAAAAACTTTTCTAGAATTTCTGAGCCTCTTTGTCATCATTTAGAAATAGATACTAAGTTTGATTTTAATGATGATTATCTTAAAGCTTTCAATTTATTAAAGGAAAATTTAATTACTGCACCTATCATTGTTACACCTGACTGGGAAAAACCGTTTGAATTAGTGTGTGATGCAAGTGATTATGCTATTGGAGCTGCTTTAGGACAAAATTATGATAAGATTTTTAAAGGTATATATTATGTCAGCAAAACTATTAATGAAGCTCAAATTAATTACACAATAACTGAAAAAGAGCTATTGACAGTAGTATATACTTTTGATAAATTTAGGTCATATTTACTTAGAGCTAAATGTATTATGCATACTGATCATTCCACTATTAAATATCTTATGTCAAAAAAGAATGCTAAACCAAGATTAATCTGATGGGTCCTTCTTTTGCAAGAATTTAATTTTAAGATAATGGATAGAAAAAAGAACTGATACTCAAATTGCTGATCATCTGCCGAGACTTGAACATGGAAAGAAAAGAAGAATGGGGATAACATAAATGAGAATTTTCCTAATGAACAAATTTATGCTGTTGCTGAGTGGCATATACCATAGTATGTAGATATAGTTAACTACCTAGTTAGTAATATTCTATCATACAAATTAGCAAGCCACCCAAAAAAGAAATTTATATATGATGTAAAGTTTTACTTTTGGGATGACCCATATTTATATAAGAAATGTCATGATTGAGTCATTCGAATATGTGTACCATTTAATGAAACCCTTGAAATTATACAAAATATCATAAAATCTGAATTTTTGGGAAACTTTGGAATATATAAGACTGTTTTTAAAATTTTACACTAGATTTTGTTGATCTACATTGTTTAACGATGTTAATAATTATGTGAAAACTGGTGATCAATGTCAGAGAGTAGGCAATATTTCTAAAAGAGATGAAATGCCACTAAAATTTACTTTAGAAGTTGAAATTTTTTATGTGTGGGGTTTATATTATATGGGACCATTTGTACCATCTTCAGGAAAGGTTTATATCTTATTAGCTATAGACTATGTGTCTAAATGGATTGAAGAGATAACCTTGCCTCATTGTGATGCTCTGAGTGTTGCAAAATTTATAAACAAAAATATTTTTACTGATTTGGAATGCTTGAGTGATCATTACTGATGAGGGTCATTTTAAGAATTTTAAAATGAACACATTACTTAGAAAATATGGAATTAAACATATGATTGACACAATTTATCACCCTCAGACTAATGGATTAGCAGAAGTATCAAATCATGAAATCAAAAGAATTTTAGAGAAAATTATGAATCCTAGAAGAACTAATTATTCTGATAGACTTGAGTCTGCATTGTGGGCTTATAGAAGTGCTTATAAAACTCCTATAAGAATGTCTCCATATTGACTCATATTTGGAAAAGCTTGTTATTTACTAGTTAAGTTAGAGAATAAAGCTTATTGGGTAATAAAAGAGTTTAATTTTAATTTAAAGGATGTTGGAGATAAACGATTATATCCATTAAATGAGTTAAGCATGATTCTTATGAAAATGCTCAAATTTATAAAGAAAAGATGAAAATGTGGCATGTTAAAAAAATTTTAAGAAAGAATTTTGAGCATGGACAAGAAGTTTTATTATACAATACATGATTGAAATTATGTAATACTTAAGTCTAGGTGTATGGGGCCATTTATTGTGACAAAAGTTTATTCTTATGGGGATGTGGAGAATAAAGATCCAAAAATAAGACATATAACCAAAGTACATGAACAAAGGTTAAAGCCTTACATTGAAGAATACAAGCCCTATTATAAAAAGACTTTGATGCTTGGTCTATCCGAGTAAATTTGATACATCGGGTTAACGACGTTAAACCAGGCATTTTGTGGGAGGTAATCCATAGTTATCAGTGTTGTTTAATTTATGTTTATTATTGTAGTATCCTGACTATCCTTTGCTTTAGTAGCATTATTTTTAGCACTATTTAAGGTATTCAGCATGATTGGAAATTGAAGAATTTGATGTTGGGTGAATCAGTGTTCACTTAGACACTGGCGCCTAGGCGCCAATAAATGGCGCCTAAGCGCCAGAGTCCTGTGATGTTGGCATAGGCACATAGTTTCTGGACATGGGAAAACCGCCCCAAAGCAGTTTTTATCCATGTCTTCTCTATAAAAATTGCCTAGCCTTTGTCCCAAATCTTCATTCCTTTAATATTTAGACCCCAGAAGAAGAGTTTTGGAGATCTTACTTGCTTCCATGGAGAATAGAGAAAATGGAGTTGGAAATAAGTTATGCATAATGATGCCTAAACTTATTTTAATGGATTTTTAAGGCTGAGTTTGGAGAAGGTGATGAGCAAGTTAGGGAAGATTGAAGAGGAGCTTTCCAATTTCCACAACAAGTTGCATGAGATGTATCACCAGCACAAGCACTTGGAGTAGCAGATGAAACTTCAATCTGATCACTTGGCTAGTTATCAAGATGCCCAGGTAGCCATGTATAGCAAGAACAAATGGATTGATGAAAAAGAGGCTATGGAATTCTCTAACGCCCTTGTCTTCTACTCATTTGATCGCAGATATTTGGCATGTGAACAGGGCGACGAGAATGAGATCAATAGAGATTGATCATTAGAATAGAATTCTAGTGTTTGTGATTGACGTTTATGTTTGCTTTAGTAAAGGATGTGTTATGTATACTACTTTTTCTTGTTGTTGATTGTGTGTTAGTTTGTTTATGATGATTTTCTTAGAAGTGTTTTTGTGCGATATTGTACTATTGATTGAAGGTTTAATGAAAGTTATGTTTGTGTCAGCCCCTTGTTAGAATGTTTAAAATAATTATGAGTTAAAATTGGAAAATAGAATATGTTGGTGACATAATAATTATGAGGTGTGATGTTAAATTAATGAGAAATTTTAGTTTAAAAGACTTAGTCTTGTTGTGTTACACTTATACCCCAAGGAAAGAAAATGTTTGGGTCTGGCGCCTCGCTTAGGAGCTTGAACTGGCACCTGGGTCTGGCGCCTTAGCCCCAGACCACCCACACAGCATGGTGCCTAGGCACCATAACCCGCGCCTAGGCACCAGTTCACTTGAACCGGTTGAAACTTGAATTCTTCACAATTTAAACCAAGCCCATGCCATTTTTAAATCCCAAGCTTATTATTCTTCCTATTTTTTGCAAAAACCAACTCTAGGGTGCTTCTTAGAGCTCAAATCTTCATGTTTCTTGGCTTAAGAACACCAAATTTCATATTCTCAAGGTTAGATATACATTTTGGCATACATATTTTTTGATTTTACCATGGAATTTTCATGCATTTAGTAGATACCAAAAATATGCAAAAATATTTGATTTAGTGGTGAAAAATCCATAGATCTAAGCTTTGTTAGCTTGAAAAGGCTTGTAGGAAGCCTATTTTCCTGATTTTGAAATTTGGTGGAAATTTTTCTTCAGATTTATTTTAGGTGGCCTCTAAGACAAAGAGAGGAAGAGGAAAAGAATCCTACGACAGTGCCAAATTTGTCAGTGTAAATGAGCAAATTTACTATAGCAAATTTGCTTCTTCAAGAAAGTTTACTGTTGACCGAAGTTTTTATCGACCTAGAGGAGCTATAGAGAATATTATTGTGGCATGTCAATGAGAGAGTTTCTGTTAATTTACTCTTGTTGCCTTCATTGATGTGATTAGAGAATATTATGAAAATTTACCTGAAGCAGATGATGACGAAGTGTTTGTTTGAGAAAGAGGAGTAGAGTTTATTGCTGAGAGGATAAATTTGATATATAGTCTGCCACCTGAGATTGATTGTTTTTATTCATAATTCATTCCATCTGAGGAAGAGTTAGATGAGATCGTGGTGTATTTAACTGATGGCCATGGAGGCTGAAAGATTCGAAATGTTTGAAAGGTAAATTTTTCTTATTCCAATCTCAATGCCACTTTAAAGGCATGACGTTATTTTATTTCTGCTTGCCTTGCTTCCTTTGAATCATTTAAGTGAAGTGCCTAGAGAAAGAGCTATTTTAAAATACTGCATTCAAGACAGAAGACCAATAGATGAGGGTGCTCTTATTTATGATGCTATTAATACGTCCGCGAGAGCTAGTACGACTTCAGGTCTTGGATGTCCATCTTTAATATTTACTCTTTACAAAGACTGGAGTTAATTTTAAATAATGGGAAGAGCAGTTGAAGCCACTTAAATCAATTGGGAAAGCTAATGTTGATATATATAGACGACCTAGAGATGGAGTTCAAGGTGCACCTTCTGCTTCCACTTCCAGACAATGGTGGTCTTCCTACTTCTAGACCTATTACCTTCTACTTCTAAACAGTGGTGGTCTTTCTACCTTCTACTTCTAATGCTTTTGGAGTTCAAGGTGCACCTTCTGCTTCCACTTCTTAGGATTTACCATATCAAAAGGCCACTTCGAGGTGCACCTTCTACTTCTAATGCTTTTGAGCCTCCATATGGATAATAGGATGTATAAAGTGAAAGATATTTAGAACACCATAATGATATGTTCTTGATGCAGTTACGTATGGAAGATATGGAAAGCAAGTTTGATCAAATGGCAGATTTTGTTAGAAGGAAGAATGACTATGATGTTGATTATGATGAGGCATAGCTGAAATTCATGAAGGGAGTACATAAAGTTGAATTTCCTACATGCCCTCGATTTACGCCTTTTAAGAGTCGCAGATTTATGGATGAAGATATTCCCTTTGATTTTGATGATGATGATGATGAGAAAGAGGATTAGATTTGTTCCCTATTTTGTAGTTATCCACCTTAAAATAAACTATTTTTAGTGCATATTTTATAAACTTTTTATGTACATTTTTTATGATGTTGCACTTTAAAAGAAGATATTTTGCATGTTTTTTGTTTCAGGTACATACAATGGACATTTAGAGAAAATGAGGGAAAAATGGAGATTTTTGTGTGGCGCTATAGCGCCACCCCTTGGAGCCATATCACCACCCCTTGGATCCATAACATCATCGATGGGCCAGAAGGGCACTATAACACCCTAGACTAGCGTTATAGCGCCAATAACTACCGTTGTAGAAGATAGTTATTTATGAATGATCAGGAAGTTGTAGAAGAAATGAGGGAAAAATTTATGAGAGAGGTTTCAAATAAAAAAAACGAAGTTTATAGATCATGAGACTGTTGCACTTAGTGAAGAATGTATTGCAATAATTCAAAAGAAGATTCCTCAAAAACTCAAAGAACCTGATAGCTTTACCATACCTTGTGTAATTGGAGAGAAATGTTTTGGAAAAGATTTATGTGATTTAAGAGTGAGCATTAACTTTTTGCCTCTATATATATTCAAAAGGTTAGGTTTAGGAGATTTTTCTCACTAATGTAAATCTTCAATTAATTTATCGATCTATCACTTATCCTAAATGGGTTATAGAAGATATACTGGTTAGTGGATAAATTTATCTTACATGTTGATTCTATTGTATTAGATATGGAAGAAGATAAAAATTTCTCTTATTTTAGGGAGACCTTTTCTTGCTACCAGACGAGCAATGATAGATGTGCAAAAAGGAGAATTAACATTGAGAGTGAATGATCAGAAAGTTACAGTTAATGTGCTTAAAAAAATGAAGTATCCTGATGGAAAATGATATATAATAGATATTATTAATGATATGATTGTTAATCATTTTAAAAATAGATGTGAAGTCATATTGGATCAAAAAGATGAAGTCATTTTAGAAGAAGAATAAGAAGCAGCGACTGAAGGAAATTCTGAAACTGAATCAAATGAGATGATTACTGAGGATTCAAATTATGTTCATGAAGAATATAAAATTTTTGATACTACTAATAGTAGTATATATTTGATTTCATCTATTGAAAAACCTCCTGAACTTGAGATGAAAGTTTTACCTACTCATTTAAAGTATGTATTTTTGGGAAACTCATCTACATTACATGTTATTATATCCCCATATTTAACTGATGAATAAGAAGGGAAATTATTAGAAACATTAAAGAATCATAAAAAATCCTTTGGGTGGACATTAGTTGATATTAAAGGAATTACTACTTCAATTTGTATGCACCAAATCCTGATGAAAGATAATTATAAGCCTAGGGTGAATCCTCAAAGGAGATTGAATCATATCATTACAGATGTGGTTAAGAAAGAAATTTTAAAGTGGTTGGATGTCGGGATTATTTATCCAATTTCAAATAGTTCTTGGGTTAGTCCTATTCATTGTGTTCCTAAAAAAGGAGTGACTGTGGTTGAAAATGAAAGGAATGAATTAATTCTAATAATGCAAGTTACTGGATGGAGAATTTGCATTGATTATAGAAAATTAAACGCCACCACTAGAAAAGAGCATTTTCCTTTACCTTTTCTAGATTAAATGTTGGATAGACTAGTAGGACACCATAACTTTTGCTTTTTGGATGGATATTCTGGATACCACCAAATACCTATTGCTCTTGAGGATTAAGAGAAAACAACTTTTACTAGTCCTTATAGAACTTTTGCTTTTAGAAGAATGTCATTTGGATTATGTAACGCCTCTGCAACTTTTCAGAGATGTATGATGTCAATTTTTTGTGATTTAATTGAGAAAGTAATTGAAATTCTTATGGATGATTTCCTAGCCTTTGGGACTTCTTTCAATTTATGTTTAGATCATTTAGCAAGAGTTCTAAAGCTCTAAGAAGAAATAAACTTTATTCTCAATTAGGAAAAATGTCAATTTATGGTTGCAAGACGAATAGGATTAGGGCATAAATTTTCTAAAAAAAGGCATGAAAGTCGATCTAGCAAAAATTTAAGTTATTGTTAAATTATTGCCACCTACGAGTGTTAAAGGAATAAGAAGTTTTTTTAGGACATGTTGGTTTCTACATATGTTATATTAAAGACTTTTAAAAAATTTCTAAGCCTTTATGCCAACTTTTAGAAAAAGATTTCAACTTTGATTTTGATGAAGAGTTCCTAAATGCCTTTAATTTTTTAAAAGAGAAATTAATCACTGCACCTATTATTGTTTCACCTGAATGGACAAAACCTTTTGAATTAATGTGTGATGCTAGTGCTTATGCTATAGAGCCTATTTTAGAATAAAGATATGACAAAATGTTCAAAGTGATATACTATGCTAGTAAAACCCTTAATGAGGCCCAAATTAATTATACTATCACTGAAAAGGAATTATTAGCTATAGTATTTACTTTTGATAAATTCAGATCTTATCTTTTTGGAAATAAATATATTTTGCATACTGATCATTCTGCTATTAAGTATTTAATGATGAAAAAAGATACAAAATCATGATTAGTTAAATGGGTCCTTCTAATACAAGAATTTGATTTTCAAGTTGTGGATAAGAAGGGTACCAATAATCAAATAGTTGATCATCTATCAAGGCTTAAACAGAAAAAAATGAGAGATTTAAATCATGAAATTAATGAGAATTTTCTTGATGAACAATTATATGTGATTAATGAATGGTAAATTCTGTGGTATGATGATATAGTGAACTACTTGGTTAGTAGTATTTTACCCTACGAGTTAGATAGCCATCAAATTAAGAAGTTCATTTATGATTCAAAATATTACTTATGGGATGCCCCTTATTTATATAAAAAATGCAAGGACTTAATTATTTGAAGATATGCACCATTAGAAGAAACTCAAGAAATTAATCAAAAATATCATAAATCAAATTTTAGGGGACATTTTGGAGTGGATAAAAATGCATTTAAGATTTTAAAATTTGGATTTTATTGGCCTACATTTTTTAGGGATGTCAGAAATTATATAAAAATATGTGATCGATATCTGAGAGTAGGCAATACTTCTAGAAGAGATGAAATGCCCCTAAATTTTACTCTTGAGGTTGAAATCATTGATGTTTGGGGATTAGATTTCATTGGACCATTTGTACCATCTTTTGGAAAAATTTATATTTTAATAATCATGGATTATGTTTCTAAGTGGATTGAAGCATTTGTTTTACCTCAATCTGATGCTAAAAGTGTAACAAAATTTTTAATAAAGATTACTTTTACAAGATTTGGAATGCCACGAGTTATCATTACAGATGGTGGAAGTCATTTCATAAATAGAATGATAGAAATAGTAACTTAAAAATTTGGGATTAAACATTGACTTGCCACAACTTACAATCCTTAGACTAGTGGTTTAGCAAAAGTATCCAATCGAGAATTTAAAATAATATTAATAAAAATGGTAAATCCTAAGAAAATTGATTGGTCTGCTAGACTTTATAATGCTTTATTGGCCTATAGTCTGCTTATAAAACACCTATAGGAATGACACCATATAGGCTCATATATGGAAAAAAATGTCACTTATCAGTTGAATTGGAACATAAAGCGTACTGGGAAATTAAAGAGTTTACTATAATTTGAAAGATGTTGGGGATAAGTGATTATTGCAATTAAGTGAGCTTGATGAATTGAGAAATGAAGCTAATGAGAATGCCAAAATCTATAAGGAGAAACAAAATTTAGGCATAATAAAAAAATTCTGAAAAAGCATTTTGAGCTTGAGCAAGAAGTCTTGCTTTATAATTTGAAATTGAAACAATTTCTAGGAAAATTTAAATCCAGGTGGTAAGGACCAATTATTGTGGTAAAAGTATATCCATATGGAGCCTTTGATATTGAAGATACAAAAATTAGGAGAGTGATTAAGGTAAATGGACACAGCTTAACAGCTTATATGAGTGGAGAGGGTCTTGCATTTGAAGAGATCCTATTGTTGGCTCACACTTAAGTAAAATAATGGTTATGTTGAGCTTACAATGTTAAAGCAAGTGCTTTGTGGGAGGCAACCCATAGTTATCAGTGTAATTTGGATTTAAGTTGTTGTTGTGATAAGTTCTATATAGTGATCACGATTTAAGTTGGCACAAAACATTATTATATTAAAGGACATGAAGAGTGGAAGAAAGAAATTTGAAAATGGAGAAAGTTGGTTTGGCGCTATAGCGCCATATCTGGCTCAATAGCGTCACAGTTCAAATAACTCATAAAAACCTCCAAAAAATTTGGTTTCTCTTCTTCTTCCTCTTTATAAAATCTCATAGGATGGGATTTGAAGTATCCCTACATAATTCTTAGGTATTCTAAAGAGATTTGAGAGTGAAAATTTCATTTGAGAGATCATGGAGAGCAATGGCAATGGGAGATTTCAAGAGAAGAAGTTGCTGCATAAAGATGCTCAAGCATATTTCAATGGATATCTCGCAGTAAGTTTAGAGCACCTCATGGAGAAACTTGAGATGATTGAAAGTGAGGTTTCTCTTCTACATTCAATAGTTGAAAATTTTTCCCACCATTACGAGCATATGAACTTGTAGTTAAAACTGCAATTCAATAGTTTGGTGTGCTTCCAAGATAATCAAGTGACTATGTATAGCACCAACAAGTGGATCGACAATAAGTTTGCTAAGAAATTCCCTCATGTTCCTTTCTACCATTGTTACGATAGAAATTGTTTGGTGAGTGGAATGGAGAATATCACCACAGATTAGGAGTGGTCTTAAAGGTTGTTTTGTGATATTTATGTTCTTAATGTTGTGCAATTCCGTGTAGTATGCCTATAGTGTTCATTTAAAGACTTAGTGTGGTTTGCATTTTATGTGTTATATGAACATCTGAGTGATGTTTTGGTGTTTGTGATTTTGCATTGAAATTGTTATTAATATAAGAAAATGTTATGTTGTGTTCTTAAAATGTGGCCTTATGTATTCAAATTGGAATTTGTGAATTTGAAATTTTCGATTGGCGAAAAACTCAATAAGTAAAGAGTTGACCATTAAAATTTAAAAAAGAGCCTTTCTGCATCCTAGATATTTTATTTTCTTTTCAAATAAAAATTTTTTTTAAAATCTGGATGGGTATTAATGGCACTATAGTGCCATATTTGGGTGCTATAGGTGCGTTCATCAGACAAAGCTGGGCGTTAAAGCACCACTGCCCGACGCTAAAGTGTCAAACTTACCCGTGAGTCATTTTAAGTGCTTGGACCTACATATTTCATCATTTTTTTGCTTGGTTCATCTCCTTCCTCCATTTTTCACATTTTGCTCCTCTATGGCTTGAATATGTGCTTGATTGGCTTGGAGATAGGCTTCCAATTTTGGGATTTCTTCATCTCTAGATAAGATCTTCACCCTACCTTTAAAATATTTTGATTTGATAATGGATTCCACCCACATCATGGATTAGGCCAAAAATTAAAAGATTTTATGAAAATAGTGTGAAATCTATGGTTAAATGATTATTTATGTTTGGATTGAGTTTTCAGGAGCCTCTTTGAAGTTGAGATAGTGACTTTTGGAATTTATTTTGAAAATTTTTTAGATTACAAATGGCTCCCAAAATGAAGAGAGGCAAGGAAAAGGTAACTTTTGATTCTAATAAGTTTGCTAGTACAAGGGCACGAGACAAATATGTAAAACTGCAATCAAAGAAGTTGATTGAAGAATGCAGTTTTCTACATCCTAGTGGTACTATTTAGTACTTGATTGCAGAGCGATAGTGACAACATTTTTGTTATTTTTATGATTTTTGTTGTTCATGAATTCTATGCCAACTTGCATGATGAATAATATGACTTTATTTTTGTGCGTGGGCAATAAGTGGATATCAATTCTGTTAGGATTAACCACATATACCAACTGCATAGTGTTTCCACCTACTTCTTTTATGAGTTACATCCTATTAACGCTAAATTAGATGAGATTATGGGATTTTTGACTGATGAAAATGGAGTTTGTAAAATTAAGAATGGGCGATGAGTGAACTTTTCTTTTTCAAAAATTAATGTTCATTCTCGAGCCTGACAATATTTTATCTCTGGAAGATTATTGCCTACTAACCATTTTCATGAAGTAACCCATGAGAGAGCCACTTTAAACTATTGTATTCAGATGAAGAAACCTATTGACATTGGCTCCCTCATTTATACCAACATGCTTGTTTCTTTGAGAGGAGGAACTACATGAAGTTTGGGATACCCTTCTTTTCTTACTACTTTGTGTGTTGGTTCTGGAGTGAAGTATGAGACTTGGGAAGAAACTTTACAATTTCATAAACCTATTGGAAAAACAAATTTGGAAAATTATGAGATACATTTTGGGACTAGAAATAGGATTTGATTTAACATGTCTTCTACTTCAGCTTCTACTCCTGCTTCTAGACCAAACGGATGTCATGCATTTCTTAGTTTATTTGATTGAGCCTCACTATCAAGTTATGTGTTTATCTTTCGAGGTAGATACATAGCTTGAGGTGTAGCGTTCTTTCATAAAAAACTTTGAAAGATATGAGATCAGTTTAATTTCATATTTTTCTAAAATTAAATATGTATATGTAAATTAGAATGTCGCTTTGAAGCAGGCAATGGGATTCCAATTCCTGTGACATACAACTTCCACAGGATGACCTCCCTAAAATTGTGTTGAAAGCTTCTGGCGACGCCACTGGGGACTAGTTTCTCTCTGCTTTTAAATCAAAGAATATCATCTTCATACATCGGTAATGTGTACATGTCCCTTATAGACCAAATTACCCTTCTTCTATTGGCATACTTCACCCATTTCTTTCTTGGGTAAGTACGTTCAACTATTTTAGACTTTAGGACCATCTGTTCAACCACCTTTGAACAGAGAGGTTTTAGAGTTCATTAGAACTTTTAATCTTTGTGTGAGGCTGGACCCCTAATTGGTGTGTTGGTTGACTAATTCCGCCTATGCATTGTGCATTGTGAAGTCAGTCCCGCGCTAGGTCCTAAACTTCACTTTCCCTTTTGTGTTTAGTTTGTTATTTTCCAAATTAAATTGAATTGTGTCATGCTACCCTTGCTCTTTAAACCTTTTTTATATAATTAATTAAATTCTTATATTTTTTAAGTTACTTTTACTAAATTTTAAAAAAAATTTCACAAACTAAAATTAATATAAAAGACTTGCCCAGTCCATAGATAGACCTTTGTTAATTTTTAGTGCTCGCACTAGAATTACAAGGTATTGGAAAAATAACTAACCCGAGTGCTTTCTTTTTGAAGCTGTTGCAATGGCGTTCCCTACGCTCACTTTCTCACGTAACCTGCCGATGAGTCGCGATGCTCGCAACTTCGCCTCCACCATCAAGTTTGGAGCCATATTTGATGAACTTGAAGTCATGCTCGAAAAGACTCCCTTTGTTATATTGAAAGTTACCACTCCGGAAGTTTAGGAGCCGTCAGTTGAGTTCAGCTTAAACTGTCCTCAGGATTTTTCTTTCTACAAGAAGGAAAAGACTACTACCCCATCCCCTGCTAAGCCTATTTTTCCTGCTTCTACTAAGGGAAAAGAGGTCATGATCATTGAAGATACAACTAAATGATTCACCATCCCACCTTCAGTGTTTGAAATTTGATCAAGTTTGAGAATTGCGCCATTAACTTGGTCACAAAGAAGAAACAACAGCCGAAAGATTTGGAAGGCTACTAAATCCCATATTTCTGAAGAAATGTCTGCTGATGAAATTCCTTACCTGGAGGAACTAGGATTGCTAGAAATTTATCTGCTTCTACAAGGAAGTAGGTTCCATCCCTTAATGGAAACCAATGGGTACGAAAGTATCCAGAAGTTTATTGCTTTTCTACTGTTACCTCATGGACATGGTGGAGAGATGAAGAAGCCCACTCCTATCACCCGAGTCAGTACAATATTCCGGAGACTAGCTACCAAGGAGGGTTGTTCAATCAGTGAATTACTTAAATGAGTGGGATGTGCAGTATCCCCTCGCACGAAGAAAGAAATTTTAAAAGATGTCAGATTTGTCTGACAATCTCAAATATCAACTGAAACTTTTCCTACTCGCATTACCGTCAGGTTCCACCTGGGAAGCAGAATTGAAGCTACCATCATCATCATCAATTCTATTGTTGCTACTCCAGGACCTGCAGGCCATCAACTGGCTAAGTTACGTCTGGGTCCAAGAATTCTACCAGTTACCAGTCATAAGGACGTCTCTAAAGTTTCAAAGAAAAAGATGAATAGGTTACCCAGTACTGTATTTGGACTGTACCATGGGAAGCATATTTCTCTTCAGCATGTCGATGCCTCTGTTGAGACAACCCGTCTCAAGACATAATCATCAAAGAAAAAGGTATGGGTACTGACCAAAGAAAAATATGTTGAGATTTTCATACCTATTTTACACTGATTTTGATGATATTGCACTTTAAAGAAAGGTATTTTTGATGTTTTGTTGCAGGTGTGTTAAATTATTGTCATTGGAGCAAAAGATGCAAAAAGGAGCGAATTTGGAGCAAAAAGGACCAAAATATGAAGATTTGATCTTGGGCGCTGACGACGCCATCAACACCGCCGACGACAAGTTTTTCCTGAGAGTCCATAATTAAATATTCTAGAAGGCCACCGACTGCGCCATCGAGGCCGCCGACGGCGATAACGACGTTTCTCTCAATAGAAGCATTGAATGTGGATGATTTTTGAAGGGACGCTTAGACAACTCTTGAAAACTCTTCTACAACTTTAAGAGAAACATTTTGGAGGCCGAAAAAATGGAGTCCAGGGAGTCCAGAGTTTCTAGAGAGTGTCGAGAGGTCTTCGGGTGTCCAGGGAAGTGTAATTTAGGGTTAGGTATTGTGAGGAATTCTTCAAGAGATTGTAAGAGTGAAAGGAAAGTGAAAGATTTCTTCCTCCTTACCTTTTCAAAGGAAAATTCTGTGTGTTGTAAAGAAAGGAGGAGATTCAGAGGAACTTTGAGGAGTTACTTTGGGAGGAATTCGAGATAAGTTGTATTTACTTATTGTAGTTTGTATGACTTTGCTTTTATATATGAAATCCAAGTTTTGTTGTATCTTCTCCATGAGTTCTGAGTAATTTTCTCTGTCTTTCTTTTTATCTTGAGAATTTATGAAAAGGTGATTTGAATTGGTTGTGCCATGAGAATGTTAAAGAAGTTGTGATGATCTTTTCACTTTAATATTAAATTTACTTTCAATCTGGCCAATTAATTTGTTAAAATATGTTGAGTTTTACAACTAAAGTGAGGATTACAGCCAAGATTTAGGGAGGTTAAAGTCCTTAAAAGTTGGGTGCAAATAAATAGGGAAAAAAAATTATCGGGCAAAGAATTAGAGATTTTAGAGTGACAGACTAAAATCCTTAATTCGGTCCTATTATTTGGGTGCTGAAGTGTAGATGTTAGCCCTCAAGAGAGTAGAACGTGGGAGCTCCGAAGTGGGAGCCAGTGTCCTCCCAGCCTAGCCGCAGATTCAGTAACCAAACATAGGATTAGTCAATGTTCTTTATGCCTGGTCCAAAGGGTAAATAATAGGTATGCTCCTATTTAGCACAATACAATTTGAACCGATTCAATTTATCAATTCACTTAAATTTCTTGACAAGGAGAAGGATGCTTTCTTATATATTGAACTTCACATTAGAAAATTTATTAGTAGAATTAGTTGATTGAGAGTTTATTAAAAATAAATTTTTATTTTAATTGCCTATTAATGACAAATATGCAATTTGAACTATGTTGTTGTGATTAAGTGTTTGATTTTTTAAATTTAAGTTCATAGCCTCTAATATTACTCCCTGTGGGATCGATATCCAGGACTCCATTAGAGCCCTATATTACTTTAGCGATACATATACTTGCATTGATAAACGTGACTTTGTAATTATTGAATATTTTATACACATCTTTATCAAATCTATAACAGTTGTCAAGTTTTTAGCACCGTTGCCAGGGATTTAAATCTTTTAGCAGCAGTATCAAATTCTTGTATTTTTGAGCATATATAAAGTCGCTGTCAAGTTTTTAATGTCGTTGCCAGGGAGTAAAAATTATATTTTTTTTAAAAAAATCATAATTAGCGTAATAGACAAATTAGAACTATTAGAAAACTTTTACTTTAATTGCACCTTATTTTCATATTTAGTTAATTGTTTTTCTGTGTACTGATTTCAATTGTATGTGTAAATTTGAACCTGAAAATCTTATACACTACGATTCAGAATTAGAACACACTGTTATGAGAATTAAGAAACTAAGAAAAGAACCTAGAAGTCCTGAAACAATGGAAAACAATGTGAACAATCTAGGAATAGAAAATGAACATCAACCGAGACCTCTATGAGATTATGCAAATCCTACAACAGATGAAATTGACTTATCTATCCAAAATCCTAGTAGTTGCTAATTCATTTGAGCTCAAACCTGCTATTATCCAAATGGTACAAAACAATCAATTTGGAGGTACAACAAATGAAGATCCTAATTTACACCTCGCTAANGCTTCCCACGGTCTAAATGAAATTATGAAACTCATTAAGTTGAGTTTAGTAAGTTCATTTAGACTAAGTGAACCCAATAGAAAATAATGGTGCCGGAATGAGGGAACCGTAGGATCCTAACCGGTGTCACCTAATCAACTTTAATATGCCCTCATAAAATTTAAAGAACTTCAACCATAGGGCCACCTGATTTGACATTATAACTTAACACACTAGAAAACTCAAACTCGTCGTGGTAGGGAGCTTGGGGCTAGCATGGTGGGCAACACAACCATCTTCAACAACAAAACCTGTCTTCCTCAACAAAACTGCTAGCATGGTGGGCAGCACAGCCATCTTCAACAGCAAAACCTGTCTTCCCCAGCTAAAACATACTTTTTTCCTTAGACTTAAACAACAAAGCCATAGGACTTTGAGGTTGCTTGCTTATGCAACGTAAATATCCTTAGACTTAAATCAAAGCCATAGGACTTCGAGGTTGCTTGCTTATGCAACGTAAATCTTCACCTTATCTTTAGGATTTTGTACAGCCATGCTATACTATATAAGCCATAACTCATCTTAGGATTCTGAGGTTGTCATCTATCACGACCTAAATCCTTACATCTTCCAGGCTATTTGTGTGATAGTTTCACATGAATGTAAGCCCTAACTAATAAAATTGGCAGGATGAAACACTTAAAATTTTCTCCTCAAAACTGAATCCAAATATTAGGATAGCTTGGGAAGTCACACCGGGGTTCCCCTCTGGATCCATGACATCCCCTAGTTCTTCCTCCTTTGGATTCTATAATAAATGATTCAAAATTTGAACCAATCCCCTTTCACACCTCTATGTCCGATCTCATTGAAGAGTCCTACCCTTTGAAACTCCTTGAAGATAATATTTTCTGATTTTTATAGAGAGTCTTCTTAGGTGACTTTGGTCATTTAAGATGTAATTAACTATAAGGGCTTGCCCTTATAGGAAGCATGTCCAAACCTAGCTTAATATAAACCCTATTTAATTATTTATATTAAATAGAGGAACTTGTCGGAAAATATAAAGGTTTCGCAGACCAAACGGATGTCATATATTCCTTAGTTTATTTGATCGAGCCTCATCCTCAAGTCTTGTGTTTATCCTTTCGAATAGATACAGGATTTGAGGTACAACACTCTTTCATTTAAACTACGAAAAATATGAGGCCAGTTTGATTTCATATTTTTCTAAAACTAAATATATATGTAAATTAAAACGTCCTTCCAATGCGGGCAACGGGATTTCGATTCTGATGACCGACTGCTTCTTACGGGCAACTCCCCACCAACCCAAAAATAGCGCCGACAGCTTCTGGCGACTCCACTGAGAAATTAGCAGGTTTTTCTCTCCATACAAATCAAGAGATATTATTTTCACACATCGGTAATGTGTTCATGTCCCTCTTGGACCAAATTACCCTTCTTCCGTTGGCATACTTTATCCATTTTTGTCTTGGGAAGGTTCAACCAACTCCTTGGACTTCAGGACTTGCTGTTCAACCATCTTCGAACAGAGGGGTTCAGAAGGCCATTAAGGACTCCTTAAATTTTCTTGTGGGGTTGGACCCCCAATAGGTGTGTCGGTGGACTAGTTCCACCTAGGCATTTTTCTACCTATAAATAGGTCCCGCACTGGGTCCTAAAATACTTCACATCTCCTTTCAAAATTTGATTTGTTTTTCCGCAAATTAAACCAAATCGTGTTATGCTTCGCGCACTATGAAATTTTCTTACATTAATTAAATTTTTACACCTCTTAATTTTTCTTAAACAAAATTTTAAAATACCCATAAATTAAGACTCGTCCGGTCTACAAATCGACCTCTACTTTCAGTGCTTGCACAAAAAAAGACGAGGTTTTGGCCATATAGCTAACCCTAAAACTTTCTATTTGCAAAGCCTGCTGCAATGGCCTACCCAACACTGACATATTCCCGCAACCTGCCAATGGACCGTAGCGCCCGTAACGTCGCTCCCACCATCAAGTTCGGAGCTGGATTTGAAGATCTCAAGGTCATCCTCGGGAAAGCCGCGTTCGTGGTAATGAAGATCACAGATCCAGAAATATAGGAGTCATCTAAAAAATTCAACCTGAACTGCCTTCAGGACTTCCCTGCCTGCAAGAAGGCTAAAGCTACTGCCATCATGGAACTCGCCAAACCCGCTAGCCTCATTACTGCTAAGGGGAAAGAAGTAATGATTGTTGAGGATCTGACTGAGGGAGTAACTGTCCCATCACCTGTGTTTGAGATCGGATCAAGTTCGAGGACTGTACCGCTGACCCGAACTCAAAGGAGAAACCGTAACAGAAAAGTTCAGAGGGTTATCAAAGACTAGGCTCCTGAGACGACACCAGTTGAGGAGAAGCCTCATCAGGCTAAAGAAGTGTTACCAGAAATTTATCCACTCCTTCGAGGAAGTAGATTCCATCCTCTGGCAGATACCAATGGATATGAGAGTATCCGAAGGATCGCTGCAGCATTACCGTCACCTCATGGACACAGTGATGAGAGGAAGAAGTTCACTCCTATCACTCAAGTTAGTGCAGTTTTTAGAAGGCTCGCTACCAAAGAAGGATGTTCAGTTAGCGAGTTACTTAAACGAGTGGGAGATACAATTTCTCCTTGCATGAAGAAGGAAATTTTGAAGGGTGTCAAACCCGCCAGGCAGTCCCACAAGACAGATGGAGTGTCACCTACTCACATCCCCATTTGGTTCCATTTAGGGAACATAATTGATACCGCCATAATTACTACTAATTATACTGCTACCAGGCCCACACGCCATTGACCGGTTAAGTCGAGACTGGGTCCGAAGATCTTACTCGTCACCCGTTAAGAAGATATTTCTACAATAACAAAAGGCAAAGACGAAACGATTACCTGACACTATAGCCAGTCTACACCACGGGGATCATACTTTCCCTCCACATATCGATGTTTCTACTAAGGCACTCCATCCTAAGATATCATCGTCGAAAAAGAAAAAGGTATGAATACGCAAGGTCGCCGCACCGATACAATCCTGTGGGCCCGCGGGATATGAAACTAGGATCTGAAATAGCTGACATCGTCGTGACAATAGCTAGCGAGATGAAGGAATAGGTAGAGGATGTCCATCAGGGTACTCCAGATCTTAAAACAATCAAGGAATAGATAATTGAAGAAAAAGTAAGAAACTCAGGATTAAAATTTTTGAGTTGGCTTGAGAGACGGAGTTTCCTTCGATAGCCACAATGGAAATTTTGATTAAAATGATTACCTAGAGGAGGATTTCATGGATGTCCATGTGATCAAAACCAGAGCCACCACATCTGTGCGCGAGGCTCAACCTCACATCGAAGAGAACGCCGTAGATGAGCTGCGTATGGTGATCCTCCTAAGGGATGAGCAAGTTAGTCTACTGAAGAAAAGAATAGAAGCAATGATCGCAGCTATGACCGCCATGGCCACCATTTAAGGGCAATCACAAGCACTGCAATTTGCTTCTCCAGAGATTAATCAGCCATAAATCATACACATTATAGATGAAAGAAGAGAGGCTACTTCAACAGACAAAGATGAGCAACCGAAGAAAGATTCTCCATAAAGTGTCATGCCAGAAAAGGAGTTCAAGCAAATGGTTGAACAAGTGCGGGATGCCTTAGTCCAATCTAAGGGCGGTACATCAATTTTGAAGGTTATACCTTATCTGGAGGAGTTCGATGCTGTACCTTTCCCCAAGGGTTTTGTGGCCCCAAACTTCAAGATATTTGATGAGACTGGAAATCCCAGATAGCATAGAGCACATTTCCGAGCCAGTTGTGATAACACAAGGAATAATGAAGCTCTACTCTGCCAGCAATTCGTCAGCAGCTTGTCAGAGATTGCTTTCGACTGGTACGCTGACTTGCCCAACGGGTCAGTTAAAACATTTTCTGAATTAGAATAGTTATTTATGAAAAGATTTTCTGGGGTACAACACCATCTGTCTATTGGAGAGCTCATGATGGAAAAGAAAAAGCCTAGCGAAAACATGGTAGACTATATTTTGAAGTGGAGAAACCTTAGCATGAAATGTGAATTTCAGCTACAGGAACATCATGCTATTGAAATTATACTCAAGAGAATTCATGGGCCAGTAGCTTTCATGCGTAAGGGACTCACCATCAAATCCTTTGAGAACCTACTCAGTAAAGCCAACAGTCTTCAAGAGGAGAATAAGCACATGGAGCCACATGAAAAGGCTAAGGTTGCCAAAGTGTTTGAAAAGAAATCAGGAGTAGTGGTGACCGTCGACAATGGAAAGCAAACGATAAAGATATATGCAGAAGAACATCGCCAGTCCTCTCAGAAACAGAATAATCAAACCAACCAGAGGCCACCTCAAGAAGGAGCACCTCGAACCGGGGATAAAAGAATATCCCTGTTGGAGCGATAGAAAGTTGTGTATTCCTAGGATGAAGCTATGCCTAAAATATTCAGGAGTCTGATGAAGAAGCCAGAATTCAAAATACCGGATCCAAAGAAGCCCGAAGAGGTGGATAAGAAGAATCAACCAAACTATTGCCCATACCACCGGTTGCTTGGTCACACTATAGAAAAATGCTTCATCTTTAAAGACTAGTTTGAGAAGAACCTAAAGGAAGAGAATATAACAATCCCGAAAGAATATTTAAAAGAACCTAAAAAAGGTTCCATAAACATAATTTCAGCTGAGTCAATCTCCCTAATTGATCTGTATGTGCGAATAGATGGATGGAGTACAACTTGGGATGAACTCAAGAGGGTCCTTAATCAAATACAAGATTCATCAAAATAAGCTTCTACGAATATCGAAGAAGAATGGAATGAAGTTTGGAGCAAATCATCCAAGAAAATACTGAACAAGATCCAGTCTGCATCAAAACAAGCCTCTATTCAGAGTCCGCAACATACCAAGCTCAAGATGAAGATTTCGCCAGGAGATCCGTAATCATCAAGAACAAAGAATAAGAAGAAGAAGAGAAGCGGCACTACAAAGATTGATAACACAGGGGGTAGGATAGAGGCTGCCTCTACTAGATTGGTTGTTCGGATTTGGGGAAGAAAATCCTCGAACCCTTGACTTTGTATGATTATCTTTTTGTCCCTCCGAGGTCTTATGAATATAATGATTGTAATTTCGACTACTTTTTAACTGTTTCTAGTGATAACATAACTGATTATGACCAATCTAACTTCCATCTCGATCTCCAAAATGATCTTCAAATTGTACTCAAGTCTGATGAACTCGTTCTCAAGTCCAAAGAAGACATCAATGATACCGCTTACAATGGCACCGATAACGAGGAGCCAATTCTCGAGCATCATGGTACACCGCTTGCCATCAACTTAGATCTTTTTGACAAAGAAGAAGAGACACCAGAAGATTCAACAATGATATCCCAAGAGGAAGAAATCATAGAAGTTAACTTACGGAGCGAAAAGTGTCACCACTAAGAACAACTCCAACAGACAAAGGAAAACAGATAATGACTCGAGAAGAGATATCCCCAACTCCACCAGTGGAAGAACCACATGATCAAGATAAAATCAGAGGATCATACAAAGTAGGCTACAATATGCTAGCTCATCTTAGAAAGTTGTCGGCCCGACTAAGCATCTACGATGCTCTGATCCTATCAAAAGAGATGAGAGAGTCTCTAGTTACAGCTTTTCTTGACCCAAAAATTTCCTTAACTCAGTTGGCGAGCACATCCTTAGATGAAGTTTGTTCGTTGAAAGAACAGCCTGGGGTAACCTTCACAGATGAAGACTTGTTGCTCGGTACCACCGACCACAACCGTCCACTCTACATCTCCGTCAACATCGGTAGATTTGTGTTATCCAGAGTTTTAGTGGATCCTAGAGCATCTCTTAACTTGATGAGCCTACGGACATTGACCTATTTTAATATTGAAGCTTAAGAGCTTATGGCCGATAAGATGATGTTAAGAGTTCAACCAAAAGGGAGAAAGAGCCCTCGGATCAATTACATTACTTATGAAGGTTGGAGAACTCGTAACGACCGCTAATTTTCATATCATCGACGTCGAGACCTCTTTTAAATCTCTAATGGGTCGACCATGGATTCATGAGCACAATATGGTTCCATCATCTCTGCACTAGTGTATCAAATACCGCAAAGATGGTCAAGAGAATTGCATCAAGGGAGATCTACAACCAATTTCAGTGCATGAAGTTGGTATCCATGAAGATGCTGCCTACTACGTGCCTCCAAAGAAGGTTGTCTTCTCGCGAGAGATTTTGACAAACAAAGATGAAGAATAATCATAAAAAGAAGGCCATTCAACTCCACTTCAGCAATATTCCACCACTCCTTTACAAAGAGATGGTGAAAGGTCTTTTAGTTCGCGGACCCGAGGTCGAGGCCGGAGACGTGGACGAGGAAGGATCAATTTAATTGTTGAACGGACTAGACCAACTATCAACATTGGTGATGAAGACAGTTCTGAAGACAAGGTAATGATAACAAGATGGAAAAGACCTTAGTACGAGATATCTCTAGAAGATACAGAAAAGAATGAATATAAAATAATGTATGATCGGATAAACCACTATGTGAATGATATGACCCTCACTCCGATTCTCCCTCAAAAGGTCGAGAGTTTAGAGGTCAAGGAAGTCTGTAGTTTTGGTTCCAAGCCGATCAAATTTTATCGTGCTTCTACCTCTACTGAGCTTGAAAAACATGTAAATTTGGATGTTAATTCTAATGAATTAATGGAATTGCCTTTTGGGTACTTCTTGCCTTGTGTTCAAAAGTTAATTCAACAGGGACACTTACCAAAACTAATACCAAAAGATAAATTTCAACTTTTTGAAAAATTATGGAATGGTAAAAGTCGAACTCCAAATTCAAAAGAAGGTCTCGGATTTGGTACAGTTGGACCAGTCGATGATTCTAAATTTTGCATGGTTGTTACTAGTGAGTCAGAAGAGGATTGCCTTGATATAGAGGATGACTCTACTGATCAACCAATAGAAAATGCTCCGCCAGATATTGAAAAAGAAATTAAATCTATCGTTGATGAATTGAAAGAGATTAACCTTGGGACTGAAGAACGACCTCAACCTACATTTATAATTTCTCTACATAATGATGAAGAATCTGCAGAATTGATCAAACTATTAACAGAATTTAAAAATTGCTTCGCATGGAGCTATGATGAAATGTCAGGACTATCAGCAAAGGTTGCAGTCCATAAACTTGGGGTGGACAAGAATATAACCCCAATAAAACAAGCTCGCAGGAGAATGCGCCTCAAAATAGAACAACAAGTCATCACCGAGGTGAAGAAATTAATAGACGCCAACTTTGTTAAAGAAGAACAATACCCCACGTGGCTAGCCAACATCGTACCTGTTAAGAAGAAAAATGGACAGATTTGTGTTTATGTCGACTTCAGAGATTTGATCAAGGCATGTCCAAAAGATGAGTGTCCACTACCTATACTGAAAATGATGGTGGATATCACTTCAACGCATGAAATTTTCTCCTTCATGGACGGATCGTCGGGATACAACCAAATCAAGATGGCTCCCGAGGATGCAGCACTTCTAGCCTTCAGAACACCGATTGGAATTTTCTGCTACACAGTGATGTCGTTCGGCCTAAAGAATGTCGGAGCAACATATTAGCGTGAAATGACAAAGATTTTTGACGACCTCATTCACAACCAAGTAGAATGTTACGTGGATGATTTGTTCATCAAAAGTAAATGAAAAATAGACCATTTGTACGATTTGAGGATCGTGTTGAACGATTACGGCAATAAAATCTCAAAATGAATCCCTTAAAGTGCGCATTTGGCGTTACCTTCGGGAAATTTCTAGGATTTGTTGTGCTTCATCGGGGAATCAAGATCGACCGGCGTCACCTCCGGGAAATTTCTAGGATTCGTTGTCCGTCATCGGGGAATCGAGATCGATCTGGAAAGATTAAAGCTATCTTGGAAATGCCTCCCCCTAAAACCTTGAAACAACTACGTTCCTTCCAATGGAAGTTGGCATATCTGAGAAGCTTTTTTTCTAATCTCTCAGGTAGATGTCAGCCTTTCTCGACATTAATTAAAAAGGATGCCAAATTTGTTTGGGAAGAGAAATGCCAGCGGGCCTTTGAGGATGTTAAACAATATTTAATGACACCTCTTGTCTTAGCAGCCCCTATCCTAGGGAAACCGTTGATATTTTATATTGTGGCTTTAGATGAATCTCTTGAAGCCCTCTTAGCCCAAGTCATGATGAGGGTAAAGAAAATACGCTCTACTACTTGAGTCGTCGCCTAATACTGATGGAGATAAGGTATCCACCTATTGAGAAGCATTGTCTAGTGTTAATTTTTGCTGCTCAAAAGCTTAGACATTACATGTTTTCTTATAAGATTACCCTAATTTCAAAGTTAATCCATTACAATATCTGATGACCCGACCAACACTCTCCGGACGTTTAGCAAAATGGTCAATTATCTTTTTGCAATTTGATTTAACTTTTGTGCCCCTTCGTGCTATCAAGGGACAGATACTAGTAGACTTTCTCGCTGAACACCCACTGCCAGCTCAGTCCTCTCTCAACGATGAGTTATCAAACGAGAAAATATTACAAATGGAATTATCCAGTGCGCAACGCTGGGAAATGTACTTCGACGGTGCTTCATCAGCTAGAAAAGACAAGGGATCAGACATAGTTATACCAGGCAAAGCAAGGATTGGTTTGATCTTTATCGCACCAGATAAGGGTATGATGAGGTTCTTATACCACCTGACAGAGCCATGCACCAACGACGAAGTAGAGTATGAAGCCTTAATCACCGGATTGGAAATGGAAATCTCAATGGATATAATAAACATTGTCATTTATGGCGACTCCCAACTTATCATCCAGCAAGTCGCCAGACAATACAAAATTTTGAAACCAAGATTAGCATAATACCATCAGTACACGATGAAGCTCATGGAGTAGATCCCCGATGTGACTTTTTATCGGATTCCTAGAGGTGATAATGCCCATGGCGACGCTTTAGCAAAACTCGTTAAGGAAATGGCATGTCCCCCGGAGGATTCCATTGAAGTCACAGTGTAAGGAAGATGAGTCTTGTCTCGGATCGACTTTGAAACTCTACACAAACTCAGAAAAGAAGAAACAATAAATACAGTTGTAGACATCAATGAAGATTGGTGCAAGCCTTTAATAGAATATTTGCATACTGGAAAGCTGTCAGAAGACAAGTCTGAGGTACACCACATCACAAGAAGGGCTATGTCTTGCGCCCTGATGGGAAATGTTCTCTATAGAAGATCATTTGACCAGATGTGGCTAAGGTGTTTGTGCAGAGCAGAAGCACAAAATATTGTCAAAGAGGTACATGCCAGATTGTGTGGCGCTCATCAGTCAGGGCCGAAAATAAAAATGAAGGTCAAAAGACTCAGGTATTATTGACCAGCAATAATTTCTGATTGCATGAATACAACTAGAAAATGTCACCAATGCCATGTGCATGGGGTAGTCTTACACCAGCCTACGAATGTGCTACAACCAACTGTTGCCTTGTGGCCATTTGAGTGTTGGGGCACGGACATAATAGGTCCGATAGACCCTCCATATTCCAGAGGACACAGGTTTATACTTACCGCTACAGATTACTTCTTCAAATGGGCAGAGGAGGTACCGTTATGTGAGGTTACAACACAACACATCCTTCAATTTTTCAAAAGTCAAATCATCTACCATTTCGAAGTACCGCGAAGAATAATTTCCGATAATGGGACAGCTTTCAAAAGTACAAAGATCAACAATTTCGTCAAAAGACATGGGATAGATTGGAGATACTTTACAATTTACTATCCCAGAGCAAATGGTCTGGCTGAGGCTTTCAACAAAATACTGGTACAGATTTTGAAGAAAACACTGGATGAAAATAAAAGGGATTGGCACAACAAACTATTAGAAGCCTTGTGGGCCCACTGGACGACTTTCAAGACTCCCACTCAGTGTACACCTTATATGCTTGTGTATGGGTCCGAGCCCGTGCTGCCGCTAGAAGTCTAGACACCATTTTTCAGAGTCACCGTTTCCAGCCAACTGACAATGGAACAAAGTGCAAAACTCAGACTTGAAGAATTGGAGAGTCTCGAGGGAAAACGATTAGAATCATAATAATATCTAGAGTTTTACCAGGCGAAGATGGTACAAGACCATGACAAATTGGCCGCCCAAGGACATTCAAAGTTGGTGACCTCGTACTTGTGCTCAAAAGACCTATTCTTGCACACTGGACATTCAAAGTTGGTGACCTCGTACTTGTGCTCAAAAGGCCTATTCTTGCACGCCGCAAAGTAGGTGAAAAATTTGAGCCAACTTGGGAGGGACCATTTGTCATTAAAAAGGTCTACACAGAAGGAGCCTACCAGTTAGTGGAATTCCAGGAAGAAAGACCCATGTTACCAATAAACGGATAATATCTGAAAACTTACGCAACCTGATGCCGCTTGCCTCTGCTTGCTTTGAAACTTTGAAACTTTGATTGTTTTAGGGTTACCTATTTGGCCAAATGTCTATGATCGGGTCCAAATTTCATAATTAACCTCCATATAATGACAATTTTGAGAAAGAAATTTTAAACTTCAAATTTTCTCTTTCCCACTTTTAAGTATAATGTTCCACTAAACTAAAAAAAATCATACATAAAATAAACAATTCATTGCACCAAAATAAAATAATATTTACTTTAATGAATACTTTGTTTTGTTCATGTTCATGCCAAGTTTCGGCCCACTGACGTTTTTCCTGTCGTCTGTAGAAGAAATGTTGGGACAAAGGCTGATCTTTGCTTTCCAGGATGGCTGGAACCTTGCATTAAATGGGGAGATGGCACCGCGAAGCGGTACCATAGACTTCGACGTGGATTTCAACCAAGTTGACATAGACTACGAAGGTCCTCTAATGGATGTAGTCAATTGCAAAGAGAAATAGGGACTTCCTTCACTACCGAGGGTGACCGTTAATGATAATGTATCACGCAAGGGCAAGAACGTGATAACAAAGCGAGATCAGATGGAGGGGCCCAACCATCTGCCCTCCATGGTAGCTACACCAGCCAGGGGCCTAGTGGCCGCCAATAACAAACGACTGTCAAGTACTCTGCTTTGCAGGATGCAACGCAGGAACGCCAACAACAAGAAGCAGAGAGCTTTTCTACGACAAGAATGCAAACGTCAAAGAGAGATGAACATCTTGCTCACCCCTATTCCTGAGGGGCATATTTATGATCCAGACCTGAAAGAAACTTCTGCTAGCTTACCCACCACAGATGAAGAACCAGGGTTTGTGACAGAGTCAAACACACTTTCAGTTTTAGATGTTTTGAACAAGGGTTGCCCAACGTGCGACATTGAAATACCGGCCGGGACATCAGCCAGGAGCATGTTTGTAGAATACCCGGATTGCAATGTTCTGCATCTACAACATTATAGAATACCCGGATTTTAGTACATTGGAAGAGTATACTTCAAGCACCAATGAGTCTCAGACTTCGGATTTCATGATGGATGAACCACATGTCCCACTGGGGATGGATCAGTATGTACCGTGGAGCTCAGGGTAATACATCCCACTAGAGGCTGAGTCTTATATTCCAGATCAACCAGTGCCAGTTTGGGTTCCCGCCGATGCTCGAAGGAGGGAACGTCCGCGACAGCTGCCAACCCCTGATATGGTAGAATACTACAAGATAAGTAAAGTAAATAAAAGAGAATTCGAGTTTTATGAAACATATTGGAAGGGCTGGAGCTATATACCAGGCTTTTCTCCGAGATTGATGAAAGATGCATTCTGGACTGTATCTTCAATTTAAGAGATAGAGGCCGAGCGGGCCTTCTCATGGAAAGGACATATTCCAAGCCAAAGAAATGGATGAGAGTGAAGGGAAGAATCACCATCTAGTGTGGCTGTTGTTATAACTTCACGAATGAAAGACAGGGGAATCCACCTGGAATCCTCAGACATGATTAAGTAGATCCGCTACCGCCAATGATAAAATGGATGATCAAAAGAATGGTCAACTGGAATATTCTACCTGCTACATGCATTCCTAAGAGTTACATTATCAATATTTATGAAGAGGGTGATTTCATTCGCCCACACATTGATCATCATGATTTTGTGAGGCCCTTCTGCACGGTCTCATTTCTGAGCAAAAGCAATATTTTATTTGGGAAAGAAATTGATATCGTCGGCCCTGGTGAATTCAAAGGTTCTGTAGATATTCCTCTACTAGTCAGTTTAGTACTTATTCTTAAAGGAAATGGTGCAGACGTCGCCAAACATTGCATTCCAGGGGTACTACACCGTAGGGTGTCTGTGAATTTTCGTAGGATGGAGGACAGTAAAATGCCATATGGATTCCAGCAGGACTCAAAATTGGAGGAGTTACATCCATACGAGCTATGAGAAGGTTGTACCTCTAAGTACATGCGAAAGGAACTCTTATCCTAGAGCATGACTTAGAAGGTCTGCTTGATCAAGAGCTCAACATACCTGGTATAGAGGGTTCACTTTCTTTCTTTTAACAGCATGACATGTATCTGATGTATTCAGTCTACAATGTATTCATAGCATGAGATGTTCTCGATGTATTTCGACATGGACTACATAATGTACCTTTTGAGGCGTTAGCCTATGTTCGATTTATGACATCTTTGTTGGAGCAAATTAATGGAAATTTCTCTCAAATTGTGTCTTTCTGTCAGTTGCCTTTTTGTGCGAGGGATGAAAGCTACGAACCACGCATTGGTTCAAAATTTCAATGAATAGAGAATGAAACAAAAAATTTTTAACAATAAAAAAAATATAAATAAAAAAGTAATAATAATCACTAATAAATTAACAACAAAATAAATTTCTTTTGAAAATCAACCAATTAAAATTAAAACTTTAAAGACATATTTTGAAAAATTAAAATGAAACAAATTTGTTGAGTGGATCTTCTCATTTTTTGAGTTTCCTACTCTTTGTACGCTCAACACAACCGTCTTTGTCTACCTTAACTCTCTTCACATCCTCACAAAATTTCACATTCTGCAAAAAAAACCCACAAAACTCTGCAAGTCTTCTTCAATAAAATCAACCTTTCCACATGATACATTTCTATGAATTCAACATCACAAATCTTTCTGAACATTTCAATTCTCATCTTTGAATCAGTACCTAAATTCTAATTCTTATCTTTTGAGGTCGATAACTAAATTTTGACTCTCTTCTCAGAATTGATACCTAAATTTCAATTCTCATCTTTGAATCAGTACCTAAATTTTGATTCCCATTTTTCGAGATCGATAAGTAAATTTTGACTCTCTTCTCGAGATTGATACCTAAATTCAATTCTCATCTTGGAATCAGTACCTAAATCCTAATTCCCATCTTTCGAGGTCGATACCTAAATTTTGACTCTCTTCTTGAGATTGATACCTAAATTTTAATTCTCATCTTTGAATTAGTACCTAAATTCTGATTCTCATCTTTTGAGGTCGATACCTAAATTTTGACTCTCTTCTCGAGATTGATACCTAAATTTCAATTCTCATCTTTGAATTAGTACCTAAATTTTGATTCTCACCTTTCGAGCTCGTTACCTAAATTTCAACTCTCTTCTCGAGATTGATACCTAAATTTCAATTCTCATTTTTAAATCAGTACCTAAATTCTGATTCTCATCTTTCAAGATTGATATCTAAATTTCGACTCTCTCCTTGAGATTAATACCTAAATTTCAGTTCACACATCTTCGAATCAGTACCTAAATTTTGATTCTCATATTTTGAGGTCGGTACCTAAATTCCAACTCTTCTTTTCTTTTCGGGATTGATACCCAAATTTTAATTCCCACCTCAGGGTCAGCATTTACATACTGATTCCAATCCTTTATAAATACCTGAAATTTCATAACACAAAATTCACTCTCTGATCCCCAACGAGAGTCCCTACTCCTTGATTTCAATCATACGATCATCCGCTAGTATCCCCAGCAGAAATAAAACAAATCACACACACAACTCTACACATACTTCTGGGTCTATTGACTTAAGAGTTTATATTAGTTTTTTTTTATCTCGTCGGTCAACGCCAATATGTGCGGTGTGCTCGCTGACCTAAGGAAAATATGTTGAGATTTTCATACCTATTTTATATCATTTTTGATGATATTGCACCTTAAAGAAAGGTATTTTTGATGTTTTGTTGCAGGAATGATGAATTAGGGCATTCGGGCAAAAAGATGCAAAAAAGAGCCAATTTTGAGGAAAAAGGACCAAAATGTGAAAATTTGAACTAGGCCGTCGATGGTGCCCTCGACCACGCCGACGGTGCCCTCGACCATGCCGATGGCGAGTTTTTTTCGAAACTACACGACAAAATTCTTCAGAAGTCCGCCGACGGCACCCTTGAGGCCACCGACGGCGAGCTCGACGGTTATGCCTACTCAAGCTTTGGAAAAGGTCANGTGCAAATAAATAGGGAAATAATATTATCGGGCATAGAATTGGAGATTTTAGAGTGACAGACTAAAATCCCCAATTTGGTCATATCGTTTGGGTACTGAAGTGTAGATGTTAGCCCTCAGGTGAGGGGAACATGGGAGCTCTAAAGTGAGAGCCGGTATCCTTCCAGCCTAGCTGTAGATTCAGTAAACAAGCGTAGGATTAGTCAATGTTCTTTATGCCTGGACCAAAGGGTAAAGAATAGGTATGCTCCTATTTGGCACAATATAAATTGAAATAATTCATTTTATCCATTCACTATGATTTCTTAACAAGGAGATGGATGCTTTCTTATATATTGAATATCACAATTAAACCCTACTTAATATCATTAGTTATTTAATAGTTATTAAAATTACCTATTTATTTCAATTGCCTATTAGTGACAGATAAGCACATTGAACTTTGTTGTTGTGATTAAAGTATTATTTTTTTAAAATCTTAGTTCGTAACTCTTAACTACTCCCTGTGGGATCGATATCTAGAACTCCATTAGAGTCTTATATTACTTGAGCGATACGTATACTTGCGTTGATAAGTGTAACTTTACAATTATTGAATATTTTATACATCCATCTTTATCGAATCCATTACTTGAGCGATACATATACTTGCGTTGATAAGTGTGACTTTACAATTATTGAATATTTAATCTACTTGAGCGATACGTATACTTGCGTTGATAAGTGTGACTTTACAATTATTGAATATTTATTTCGTCCATATTTATCTTATATTTTGAGCGATACATATACTTGCGTTGATAAGTGTGACTTTACAATTATTGAATATTTTATACATAATTCTAATATTACTCCCTGTGGGATCGATATCTAGGACTCCATTAGAGCCCTATATTACTTGATTTCTAAACCACTTCCTGTGGGATCGATATCTAGGACTCCATTAGAGCCCTATATTACTTGAGCTAGTTCTAAACCACTCCCTGTGGGATTGATATCTAGTACTCCATTAGAGCCCTATATTACTTGTGCGATATTATTACTCCCTGTGGGATTGATATCTAAGACTCCATTAGAGCCCTATATTACTTGAGTGATACGTATTACTCCCTGTGGGATTGATATCTAAGACTCCATTAGAGCCCTATATTACTTGAGTGATACGTATACTTGCATTGATAAGTGTGACTTTACAATTATTGAATATTTTATACATACATCTTTATTCTTGCGTTGATAAGTGTGACTTTACAATTATTGAATATTTATTACATCCATATTTATCTTATTTTGCGTTGATAAGTGTGACTTTACAATTATTGAATATTTATTACATCCATATTTATCTTATAGTTTATTGCATATATAAAGTCGCTGTCAAGTTTTTGGCGTCGTTGCCGAGGAGTGATTGAGTGAGTGAGTCAAATCACGGTCAGAGTAACGGACAAATTAGGATTATTAGAAAATTTTTACCTGATTTACAACTTATTTTTATATTTAGTTAATTATATTACTGAGTACTGATTTCAAATTGTATGAGTAAATTTGGACCTGAAAATTTTATACCCTACGATTTGGAATTAGAACACACTGTTATAAGGATTAGAAGATTAAGAAGAGAACCAAGAAAGTCCGATAGAATGGAAAACAACCTGAACAATCAAGGAATAAAGAATGAACACCAACCTAGACCCCTAAGAGATTTTGCAAATCCTACAACAGATGAAATTCACTTATCTATCCAAAATCTTGATGTAGCTGCTAATTAATTTGAGCTTAAACCTGCTATTATCCAAATGGTACAAAACAATCAATTTGGTGGAACACCAAATGAAGATCCAAACTTAAACCTCGCTAGTTTTTTAGAACTGTGTGCTACTTTTAAATATGACATAGTCTCAAATGATGTTGTTAGACTTAGACTTTTTCCTTTTTCACTGAGAGATAAGGCTAAGATATGGTTAAATTCGTTAGCACCAGGATCTATTAGAACTTGGGGAGAACTTTCACAGAAATTTCTATCCAAATATTTCCCTCCATCTAAAACTGCTAAACTTAGAAATGACATAACATCGTTCTGTCAGATTGATGGAGAGTCAATATATGAAGCTTGGGAGAGATTTAATGATCTTCTTAGGAAGTTCCCTCATCATTCGTTACCAGATTGGTTGATAATTCAAACTTTTTATAATGGATTAGTGAGATCTCTTAGATCGATTATAGATGTTGCGGCTGCTGGTTCTTTAATCTCAAAGCCTTTTGATGAGGCTTATTCATTAATAGAAGAGATGACTACCAATAATTTTCAATGGCCCACTGAGTAAGTAAATCCTAAAAGAGTAGCTAGTATCCATGATTCTGAAGCAATATCTATGTTAGCTTCGCAGATTGCTGCAATATCAAAGAAATTAGATCATTATGGGATCAATAATTCTCCAACACCTCATATGATGGAAGAGAATTCATCTGGCCAATTTGTGGATGTTCAACCTTCATATGAGACCATAAATGCTATTAATAGACCCAACAATCCTTATTCAAATTATTATAACCCAGGTTGGAAGAATCATCCAAATTTTAATTGAATAACAATTTCTCTACAAATCAACAATGGGCAAACAACCCAGTGAACCCATTAAGAAATTCATCCAACCAAGGAAATGTTAACTATAGACCTTCTTATCCTCCATGATTTAACAATAATACCCAATTTAAGGAGAAGAAGTTGTCTATGGAAGAGCTGATAATAAACATGGGCCAACAATTGCAGAATCAAGGAAATTAATTACAANACAATTGCAGAATCAAGGAAATCAATTACAAATTCAAAGAAATCAAAAACAAAATCAAGGAACTGCTATTAAGAATATTGAAAACCAATTAGGGCATATCGCTACTGTGCTTAGTAACCGAACATTAGGAACTTTTCCTAGTACTGTGGAACCAAATCCTATAGACCAAGGAAAAGAACAAATCAAAGTGATACAATTACAAAGTGGAAAAGAATTGGAAACAAGGGTTCAAAAAGAAANGTTTCTACCAATTAAGCCCATTTTTGGTTGCAAACCATTAAATGAGTTAATTAATATCAGAACTTACCCATTTTCCATTTTGATTGAGCCTAAATATTCATTAAGGCCAAGATGTCCAAAATTACCATTTTGCCCCCTAAGGGTCCAAATTTTCATAATTTGTCAATTTTAAGTCAAATGACTTTGAAATTTTCATGTAACCTTACTGATAGGTTAATTAAGACATCATAGGAGATAATGTGAATTTTCACAATTTAATTTAATTCATTTGATTATTTTTATGCATAAATATGCATTTTTAAAGAAAATTTCAAAAGAGGATTAGAACAACTCCTAATCACTTGACATTTTTATATGAGCTAGCCCTGGACCAGAAAGTCCTTTGGCCAAAATTTTATGATTTTTAGAATTTGCTATGATTTATTAAAATTAATAGAAATTTTGGGGACTTTAATAAAAATAAAATATTTTACATATTGAAAAATATATTTTATATTTTTGGAAAATCTATCTGAGGTCANATTTGGGAGCCAGCATTAATCTTATGCCTCTATCAATTTTCAAAAGATTAGGATTGGGAGAAANGAACATTAACTGATATAAAGTTGGTGTCGGCATGTATAGTAGTGTTGGGTAGGTTCTAGTCCCTTACTCCTAGATTAACCACTGTGCCCTCTTTATAGGACCTACCAGTGACCCTTAGTTTCAATCTCTAAACCAAATTGACAAAAGAATCTAGCCTGTCACTCTGGAAACATCAATTCTATGCCCATCAAATATTATCTTCCTATCTATTTGCACCCCCTCAGATGATTGCCACTACCCTTTCCAAGGTAGAATGTGATACTTACAACTTAATAAATCTTATCCCTCTTAGGTCTATAAGGTTTCTCAATAGATTTTAATAATACAAGTGACCAATTTGTAAAGTAAAGGAAGGTCTGGTAAAAATATCATCACAATTTTTAGGAATAAAAGTTCTAAAAAAATCAAAATCACTTACTTAATTACTTCATATTGCAAGGAAAAAGAGAGAAAACTACTCAAAATGGTTGGGGATAAAAAAATAATAAATATTTATAAAACTCAAATCCAAAGTATAAAACTTAAAGACAAAGATACAAATACTTACCTTGGATGTTCCCCCAAGAACTCCTTTGAAGTTATTTGACTTCTCAGACTCCAACAACACTTACAAGACTCAGAAACTCCAGAAAACAAAGACTAACAAAGAAAACTTTTCACACACTTAACACACTCACACACTATGAGACTCTATTTATCTGACTCCTCTAGCCCTTTGGAATTAATCCATATTTATAGAGCTTAAAAAATGACCAAGGTTGCTGATACACCAAAATAATGTGCAATTTTATATATACATTTTATGCTTAATTTTGATGATATTGTACTTTAAAGAAATGTATTTTCATTTTTTGTTGTAGGTATATTGATATTAGGAAATTAGAGCAAAAAGGAGCAAAAAGGAAGAAATTTGGAGTCAAATTGGAGCATTTCAACATCTTGGCGCTAGAGGGGCCAGAGGAGCCATTTTCCAGAGAGCTGACACCAAAGACACTAGAAAATGATGCCATTTTACAAAGAAGCGGTGCTAGAAGTGCCATAATTTTTGCCTGAGATGCCATATTCCAGAACATTACAAACTTCAGTAGGTGACCAAAGGAAAACATGTTGAGATTTTCATACATATTTTATACTGTTTTTGATGATATTGCACTTTAAAGAAAAGTATTTTCTATGTTTTGTTGCAGGAATGATGAATTATGGTCATTGGAGCAAAAATATGCAAAAAAGGAGCAAATTTGGAGCGAAAAGGACCAAAATGTGAAGAATTGAACTAGGGCACCGACGATGAGATTTTCTCGAGACTCAAGAATTAATTCACTTAGAAGGCCCGCTGACGATGCTCTCGAGGCTGCCGACAGCAAGATCAATGGTTATGTCTAATTAAGCATTGGATAAGGACGAATTTTGGAGGTGTGCTTAGGCAGCTCTTGGGAAAGCTCATCCACACCTTTAAAGAGAAGACTTTGGCTGAAAATAGAGGGGAGGAGGGACTCCAAATTAAAGTGAATATGGACCTGAAAATATTAACCATACAATTCAANAGAGATTGTAAGAGTGGAGGGAAAGTGAGAGATTTCTTCCTCCTTGCCGCTTCAAAGAGGAATTCTGTGTGTAGTAAAGAAAGGAAGAGATTCAGAGGAACTTCAAAGAGTTTTCTTGGGGAAAAATTAAGATAAGTTATTTACTTGTTGTAGTTTGTATGACTTTGATTTTATATATGAATTCTGAGTTTTATTTACTTGTTGTAGTTTGTATGACTTTGATTTTATATATGAATTCAGTTTGTTGTGTTTTTCTACTTGTTGTAGTTTGTATGACTTTGATTTTATATATGAATTCTGAGTTTTGTTGTGTTTTCTGATTTTATATATGAATTCCGAGTTTTGTTGTGTTTTAGAAAGAGATTCAGAGGAACTTTGAGGAGTGTTCTTGGGGAGAAATTAGAGATAAGTTATTTATGTTGTAGTTTGTATGACTTTGATTTTATATATGAATTCAATTTAGAGATAAGTTATTTACTTGTTGTAGTTTGTATGACTTTTATTTTATATATGAATTCCGAGTTTTGTTGTAGTCCCCATGAGTTCTGAGTAGTTTTCTCTGTCTTTCTCCTTGTCTCGAGATTTGTGAAATGGTTTTACTTGTTGTAGTTTGTATGACTTTCATTTTATATATGAATTCCGAGTTTTGTTGTGTTTTAGAAAGAGATTCAGAGGAACTTTGAGGAGTGTTCTTGGGGAGAAATTAGAGATAAGTTATTTATAGAGATTCAGAGGAACTTCGAGGTGTTTTCTTGGGGAGAAATTATAGATAAGTTTATTTATTTGTGTGCTGTAAAAAAAGGAAGAGATTTAGAGGAACTTCAAGGAGTATTCTTGGGGAGAAATTAGAGATAAGTTATTTACTTGATGTAGTTTGTATGACTTTGATTTTATATATGAATTCTGAGTTTTGTTGTGTTTTCCCCATGATATCTGAGTAGTTTTCTCTATCTTTCTCCTTTTCTTGAGATTTGTGAGATAGTGATTTGAATTGGTAAAGCCATGAAATTGTTTAAGAAATTGTGATGACAATTTCACTTCAATCTTTATTTACTTTCAATCTGGTCAATTGATTTGTTAAAATATGTTGAGTTTTACAACTAAAGTGAAGATTACATCCAAGATTCAGGGAGGTCAAAGCCCTTGGAAGTTGGGTGCAAATAAATAGGGAAATAATATTATCGGGCGTAGAATTGGAGATTTTAGAGTGACAGACTAAAATCTCTAATTCGATCCTATTGTTTGTGTGCTGAAGTGTAGATGTTAGTCCTCATGCGAGGTTAATGTGGGAGCTCCGAAATGAGAGCTGATATCCTCCCAGCCTAGCCGCAGATTCAGTAAATAAGCATAGGATTTGTTAATGTTCTTTATATCTGGACCAAAGGTTAAGGAATAGATATGCTCCTATTTGGCATAATATAATTTGAACTAATTCACTTTATCCATTCTCTATAATTTCTTGACAAGGAGAAGGATGTTTTCTTATATATTGAATATCACATTTGTAGCTTCATTAGTATATTTAGTTATTTAATAGTTAAAATTACATATTTATTTCAATTGTCTATTAGTGACAGATAAGCAATTTGAACTTCATTGTTGTGATTAAAGTATTGCTTTTCTAAAATCTTAGTTCGTAGTTCTAAACTTACTCCCTGTGGGATCGATATCTAGGACTCCATTAGAGCCCTATATTGCTTGAGCGATACGTATACTTGCGTTGATAAGTGTGATTACGTCCATATTTATCTTATATTTTTAAGCATATATAAAGTCGCGGTCAAGTTTTTGGCACCGTTGTCAGGGAGTGAGTAAACAAAAATCACAATTAGAGTAACGGACAAATTAGGATTATTAAAAAATTTTTACTTGAATTGTAACTTATTTTCATATTTAGTTACTTGTTTTACTGTGTACTGATTTTAAATTGTATGCGTAAATTTGGATCTGAAAAACTTATACCCTACGATTCAGAATTATAATGCACTGTTAGAAGGATTAGAAAATTGAGAAGAGAAACTAGAAATTCTGATACAATTGAGAACAACATGAACAATAAAGGAATAGAGAATGAACACCAACGTAAACCCCTATGAGATTATGCAAATCCTACAGCAGATGAAATTCACTTATCTATCCAAAATCTTGATTTAGTTGCTAATTCATTTGAGCTCAAGTTTACTATTATCCAAATGGTACAAAACAATCAATTTGGAGTTACACCAAATGAAGATCCTAACTTACAGCTCGCTAGTTTTTTAGACCTGTGTGCTACTTTTAAATATGATAGATTCTCAAACGATGTTCTTAGACTTAGACTTTTTTCTTTTTCACTGAGGGATATGGCTAAGATGTTGTTAACTTCATTAGCACCAGGATCTATTAGAACTTGGGGAGAACTTTCACAGAAATTTTTATGCAAATATTTCCCTCCATCCAAAACTGCTAAACTTAGAAATGACATAACATCGTTCAGTCAAATTGATGGAGAGTCAATATATGAAGCTTGGGAGAGATTTAAAGATCTTCTTATGAAATTCCCTCGTTTTCGTTACCAAATTGGTTGATAATTCAAACTTTTTATAATGGATTAGTGGGATCTCTTAGATCAATTATAGATGTTGTGGCTGGTGGTTTGTTAATGTCAAAACCTTTTGATGATGCATATTTCATGAAGCGGCTGGTGGTTCTTTAATGTCAAAACCTTTTGATGAGGCTTATTCATTAATAGAAGAAAATGCTACCAACAATTTTCAATGACCCTCTGAAAGGGTAAATCCTAAAAGAGTAGCTAGTATCCACGGCTGGTGGTTCGTTAATGTCAAAACCTTTTGATGAGGCTTATTCATTAATAGAAGATATGGCGTGGTTCTTTAATGTCAAAACCTTTTGATGAGGCTTATTCATTAATAGAAGAAAGACTACAACTCAAAACCTTTTGATGAGGCTTATTTATTAATAGAAGAAATGACTACCAACAATTTTCAATGACGGGTAAATCCTAAAAGAGTAGATTATTCATTAATAGAAGAGATGGCTACCAACAATTTTCAATGGACCTCTGAAAGGGTAAATCTTAAAAGAGTAGCTAGTATCATTCTGATGCAATATCTATGTTAGCTTCGCAGATTGCTGCAATATCAAAGAAATTAGATCATTGTGTCTATGTTAGCTTCGCAGATTGCTGCAATATCAAAGAAATTAGATCACTATGGGATGAATTAATTTCCAACATCTCCTATGATGGAAGAGAATTCATCTGGGCAATTTGTGGATGTTCCGCCTTCATATGAGACTTTAAATGTTATTAATAAACCCAATAACCCTTATTCTAACCATTACAACCCAGGTTGGAAGAATCATCCAAATTTTAATTGGAATAACAATTCTTCTACAAATAAACCCAGGTTGGAAGAATCATCAAAATTTTAATTGGAATAACAATTCTTCTACAAATCAACAATTGGGTGGATGTTCAACCTTCATATGAGACTTTAAATGCTAGTAATAGACCCAACAACCCTTATTCGAACTATTGTAACCCAGTTAGAAGAATCATCCAAATTTTAATTGGAATAACAATTCTTCTACAAATCAACAATGGGCAAAGAACCAAGTGAACCCATTAGGAAATTCATCCAACCAAGGAAATGTAAACTATAGACCTTCTTATCCTCCAAGATTTAACAGTAACACTCAAATTAAGGAGAAGAAGTTGTCTATGGAAGAGCTGTTGTCGAACAAGGAAATCAATTACAAATTCAAGGAAATCAATTACAAAATCAAGGAACTGCTATTAAGAACACTCAAATTAAGGAGAAGAAGTTGTCTATGGAAGAACTGATATTAAACATGGGTCAACAGTTATAGAATCAAGCAATTACAGATTCAAGGAAATCAATTACAACATCAAGGAACTGCTATTAAGAATATTGAAAAACGTATCTATGGAAGAGCTGATATTAAACATGGGTCAACAATTATAGAATCAAGGAAATCAATTATAGATTCAAGGAAATCAATTACAACATCAAGGAACTGCTATTAAGAATATTGAGAACCAATTAAGGTTCAAGGAAATCAATTACAAAATCAAGGAACTGCTATTAAGAATATTGAAAACCAATTGGGATATTTTGCTACTGCTCTTAGTAACCTAACATTAGGAACTTTTCATAGTACTATGGAACCAAATCCTAAAGATCAAGGAAAAGAACAAATCAAAGCGATACAATTACGAAGTGGAAAAGAATTGGAAACAAGGGTGCAAAAAGAAAAAGAAATTGAAAAAGAGAAAGTGGATACCGAAATAGAAAAAAGATCATGAATACCCAGAATTAGATTATCCATTTACACCAATGAAAATTGCTGTGGAGAAACCTCCACCACCGTTTCCTCAAAGATTGAAGCAACACAAATAGAATAAATAATTTTTCAAATTTTTAGAAATTCTTAAGAAGTTAACGGTAAATATTCCCTTCGTAGAAGCTTTAAAGAAAATGCCCAATTATGTTAAATTTATGAAAGATATTCTGAACAAGAAAAGAAAGTTCACGGATAACAAAACTGTTGCACTTACCGAAAAGTGTAGTGCAATTATTTAAAAAAACCTTCCTGAAAAATTAAAAGATACTGGTAGTTTCACTATATCATGTGCTATTGGTAAAAAATTTTATGGAAGAAATGTGATTTGGGCGGCATTAATCTTATGCCTCTATCAATTTTCAAAAGATTAGGATTAGGAGAAGTCTCACCTACTGAGTCAGCATTAATCTTATGCCTCTATCAATTTTCAAAAGATTAGGATTAGAAGAAGTCTCACGTACTTTTGTTATTCTTATGCCTCTATCAATTTTCAAAAGATTAGGATTAGGAGAAGTCTCACCTACTTCTGTAATTCTTCAGTTAGCGGATCGTTCAGTTACATATCCTAAGGGAGTTATAGAAGATGTGTTAGTAAGACTACAGTTAGCAGATCGTTCAGTTACATATCCTAAGGGAGTTATAGAAGATGTGTTAGTAAATAAATCTTATGTCTCTATCAATTTTCAAAACATTAGGATTAGGAGAAGTCTCACCTACTTCTGTAACTCTTTAGTTAGTGGATCGTTCAGTTACATATCCTAAGGGAGTTATAGAAGATGTGTTAGTAAAAGTGGATAAGTTTATCTTTCTTGTGGATTTCATTGTTTTAGATATGGAGAAAGATAAAGAAATACCTATTATTTTAGGGAGACCATTTTTAGGAACTGCAAAAGCTATGATAGATATTTAAAAAGGAGAATTAACTATGAGAGTTAATGATCAAGAGGTAACTTTTAATATTGTGAAATCTATATACCCTGCTGTTGAAAGAGATAATGAATGTTTTCGCATGAAAATTAGTGAACATCTATTGAAAGAATATTTTAAAGAAAATTTTGAAGAGAAAGAATAAGTTGAAGAGAGTGATGAAGTTATTCGGGACAAATTATAAAATGAAGAATTAGATTATGTTCAAGAAAGATTTGAGATGTTGGATATTACAAAAAATGCTGATAAGAATCTATTTCCGTCAATTATAAAATCACCTGAACTTGAGTTGAAAATATTGCCTAGTCACTTGAAGTATGTGTTTTTAGGAGACTCATCTACATTACCTGTTATTATATCTTCAGAATTAAATGATTTGTAAGAGCAAAGACTGTTAGATACATTGAAAAGATACAAGAAAGTTTTGGTTGGACCTTAGCTGATATTAACAAAATCAGTCCTTCAATTTATATGCACAGATTTATATAAGATGAATAATATAAACCAAGAGTTGATCTNAATAGCCTCTACCATAGCTCTCAACCAACACCTAAAATTGGTTGTGGTCGAAATCATATATAGGCCTTACACCAGTGCCAGAGGCTTCATCCCTAAGCTCTTTAGGGCCCAACGAAGGTGTGAAGAATCTTTGATTGAGGCCAAACCTCTCGGAGCAAAGGTATAACCTCACTCACTCTCCCGAGCCTTCGCGAGATCTCCATTTATGATGGCTTGATTTCATAGTATGTTTACCAAATAGATGTGTTCGTCTCTTCAAGACGAACAATTTTAAAAAAAAAATCATCAAAGAATCATTAAGAAACGAGAGAGATATTAAGGTTTTAAGTTGGACGGCTCTCGGTTAAGGCCATCGGAGACGATAAACGGATGTCGTCCATTCTCGCGTGTATTGAATGGATGGCGGAGATCAAGCCGGATGATCCTCTTAAACGTATGGCGGGCCACATGGCAGCTGACTCAGAAGGCGGCATCGAATAGAAGCGCGCCGCGTGGCTGTTCGATGGATCTGATGATCCAGTCAGCCCGTGGTTTGAAAAAATAAATATGGGTATTTAATAAATTTAGAAAATAGCCCCTAAACTTCAAAAATCCATATCTTTGCATAGAAAATTCATAAAAATAAAATAAAAAAACCCACATGCTCAGTGAATAGAGGAGAATCATATGGACTTATTTTCACATTAATTTGAAGAATAAATTATTTTTAAAAAATGAATTAGTGTTAGTGGTTTTTCAATTCTCCATTCATATTGGATTGTCACCTTTACCCCAAATTTTTATATATTGTAGCCTTTGTCTAGGTGCACAATTTGAGTATTTTTCCGAAGACATAGGAGATCTTTAGACAGAGATATTAATTTTTTAAGTTTTTATGCATTTTCTATTCAAATAATTATAGAAAATTGTATGTGGTTCAAAAATTTTACAAAAATTCATGTAAGTTCCCTATGGCCATAGTAGTCTTAGGAAATAATTTCATGATTTTTAAGAATCAAAACATTACTGTTTTGACCAAACATTAATTTGCTTAAAACATTTAATTTGAAGCACACAGAGATTAAAATCACTTGATTTTTGTTCTCCATTGTGGCCCATGAGTCAAAAAACTTACCATAAAAATTTCAAGTCATTTGGAGATCATTTAATATTTTTAATTGATTTTCAAAAGTGACCATCAAATTTGAAATTTAAATGATTTTTAAAAATCAAAATATAACTCCAAAAATCATGAAACATAGCTTTTTGAGTTCTCTGATATCCGGGGGATTTTATAAAAATAAAAATATATTTAAAATAAAAACTTAATTTTTAAGTTATTTTAATTATTTTTAACAAATAAAAATATATTTAAAATAAAAACTTGATTTTTAGGTTATTTTTAATTATTTTTAATAATTCAAAATAATATTTAAAATAAATAATAAAAACTTGATTTTTAGGTTATTTTTAATTATTTTTAATAATTAAAAAAATAATAAAAAAATCATAAAATATTAAACTCATGAAAATATTCCAAATTGTTTCTTAAACACTTAGAAATCATTGGAATATTTTTCCAAGGTCTAAAAAATAAAGATATCTATTTCTAAACCTTAAAATGATTTTTAAGGCTTAAAAATAGAATTTTAACCAAAATAATTCTAAAAAATCAAATAAAAATCAGAAAAAATACAAAAATAAATTTCTTTGGGTTCCCTAACCTTAGAGAGATTTTCCAAAAATATAAAACATATTTTTCAACATATAAAATATTTTATTTTTATTAAA